>BMAW01005061.1:488042-552715 GCA_019974015.1 Nephila pilipes
AATTTATAAACATGTACATATATATTTTTATTTTACTGGGTTATTTTAATTTAGAAAAGATGAATTTTGATTCATTTTTCTATATTTTTTTCTTTGGTTTTGTTAGCTTTCTGAATGAGAAATTTTATTTGTATTTGGTTTCTTACAATTTTGTTATAAATCAATTGCTGAAGTGTGATGGATTTAATCCGTATTACTAGTATAAACAAGCTATTTTCTCTCTCAAGCCTGAAACAATATTTTGAATTACTAAATCTTCATTTTTCACTTTGTTTTCTCAATACATTTTTCTTGAGGTGTTTTTTTAGGTTTTGGTAATTTTTTTCAATATTATGAATTATGTAACAATTTTTTAAATTAGTTCTATTTTTTAATTATAAACATGCTTATTATATATTCTTGAATATTCTTTTTCATTCTATACTAACAGCAATTTAAAGACTTATTTAATTTTTAAGCTTTAGTATATTTAATGCTTAGTTTAATATATTAAATTAATTATATTGTCCTAATTTTATTGAACTTAGATATAATAAAACATTTAGAACTTGTATTAATAGAATATTTACTAGTTTTAATAATATTTTTAAAAGTGGCTATTTTATCTTTACTGTTTTCTGTAGTTTATTATTTGTTGATATATATGCTTATTTTGCACATCTATTGAATATATATATATATATATGGGGGGCTTGCGTGTGTGTTAGGAAAAATTATTGAAAGAATTAGAGATCTTTAGATAAAAGGTGGATTACAAATTAATATCATCAAACTTTCACATATATAATTAATTACAAAATGTAATCAGGAGCCAATTAAAGTTAGTCCTGTTATTGTTGGATTTAATATATGTATTACAAAATTTGAAAAAGTATTACAACTTAATTTAAAAGATACTCTTAATAAATTTAATGAGACTGTTATTATTGAAAATAGGTCAGGTATTATTAAATTTATAAAAACCAAAATATATACTATAGTACAGACTAATGTATATACTTTTGAATATATACTATATGCATAACTAGGAATTTGATGGTATTTTAATTCAATAGATATAGATTATATTTTTAAATGTACTTTTAATTAGTTGTAAGAAATATAGTATTGGTAATTTTACTTCTCATTTAAAATGTAAATCATAACTAATTAAGTACTTAAAGATGATATTAAACACATAATTTAAGAAATTAAAGGTTTAAAGAGGAACAGGCAATAATTTAACAAACGTTTATTTACATTTTAATGAATAGAACTACATAAATGAAAGGAATATTTTTATTTAGAGATATATTCTGGACCATATTATCTTTAACTGTATAGTTAGAATTCTGAAAATAAACCTACTTTTAAAAATTTAATTCAAACAAATAAAAAAAAAAACAAAATGATTAGACATAAAATGAGAAATTACAGAATGTAATAATTATGCTAAAAATGAATCTTTTAAACTTGAAGATAGTAAAGTAACTTTCATGAATAATTATTTACATATATGTATTTTCGAAACAGTATTTTTTAACCATTTCATACTTAAAAATTTATTTATTAAAAATTTGTTTTCTTAAAAAATCTAATCATGAGAAGTTTCACAGTAATTGTAATAAAGCAAATATTCTACTGAATGTTTTAAAAACATACTTAAAGCAAGATGTTAAAAAAATAGTTCTTTTTAGCTAAAAGATTATAAATTAGAACAATTTTAGATTGATTTGCTTCACAATTTTTATTTCATATTTAATTCGAGATAGGGTGATAAGTGTTATAGATCTATCAATTTTGAGTTTTGTTTATTTGTATAGAATATTCATTTAAATTTAAAAGATGAAAAACATTTAAGAATGTCTGCACGTTTCAATTTGGGTATTATTACTATTATAACATTTCTAATTTTAGTGAAAGTGGTAGGATATGTAAATATGACTTTTTGATAGGTATACAAAAAATTGAATGGATTATTTGAGTATTGAAGGTAGCAGTTTAAATTTCTCAATTTATATTTCAAGATTTTTGACAGTATAATTACATATTGACAGTTAATTAATTATTATAACATATATTAATAATTATATATATATATATATATATATATATATATAATTTCATTTAAATTATATTCGGTATGTTTGCTGTATTGGGATGTCATGCACAATTTTTGAAAGTTTTGTACTTGACTTTTTGAATTAAAATTTTTAATTCATTTTGATATGAAGTAATTTGCTGTGTGAAAAGGTTTAGATCTATGAAACAAGTGTAAACACGCATTTCTATCTTAAGCCAGAATCTGCATCTTAAATTACTTTATTTCGATTTTATCTTATTTGTTCCATTTGTAGTTTCTTTATTTATGCATTTGAAGTTTAAGAGAAATACATTATTTATTGTTATGATTTTAGAAACTAACTGTTTTTATTTTTATTATAAATAATGAGTATTTAAATAATAAAATTTAATTATAAGTTTAATTCATTTTACAACTGAAATAATTAGGTAGTAAGTCATGACCATATTTATATTGTTTCTGTTGTTCTTTTATAAATTTTACTTTTTTGCACATATATGTATATGCATGAGTGTTCTGCGATTGGAATGTATCCTTGATAGATTAAATTACTTTGAGAATATCTTTATTAAACAGTAATCAACTGAAGGTGGTCAACTAATTTAAAAATGTTCATGAACTCTGTAAAATATGAATTGCTTTGGAACACATACAGTTATGATCTTTATTTCTGTTACTCTATTTCTCTCACTAATCCCCAAAATACATACATTCCCAAACTTCCACAGGTTCAGAATCTGCTAAAATCTCAGTAATCTGCACTATCCTTTTCTCCAGCCTTGCCATTTAAGCAAATAAACGTCTCCCTCCTTTCCCACTTCATGCAGATAAAGAGGTAAAATTCCTTTCTGACTTTTCAGAACGCTGAGATCTCACGAATCAGCGAAAGTTAAGCATTTGGCGTCACGAGAGACGGATGCGTTTGTGTCACGGGACAGAAGAGCGCCATTTCTTTGCCGCCACCTGATGGATACCGCACACGGAATAGGTGAATCTCGGATGTATCTAAGGTGTTTTCTTTAGAGTTTGGTTTCTTGTCGAAACATTAATTCATTCTTTGAAAAGGCAGGAAGCCTAGTTTTAGAAGACAAATGAAATGTCTAAAGTTATTTAAATACTTAAGAAAAGTTTAGTAAAAAATATGTTAAAGAATTTAAGAACGTTTCATAAATGCAAGTCTTTAATGTAAAATTTGAAGCTATGGAATTCCAAAATTCTTTCATTTTTCTTTTGGAATAGTGATTAATTTTATTCAGATATATATAAAGTTGTTTTAATATAGCATCTCTCTCTCTCCTAACGATAATAAGAAAGAGTTTAATCATCTTAAAAGTATGTGAAATCTTAAATAAAAACTAAGATATATTTTAATGTTTTAGAGCTTCTGTAACGTATTTCAGACGGATAATATTACGAAAAATGGCATTATTTGGAATAAAAATAATCTTTTTCGAACAATATGAAGAATGTTGGTTTAGTTGGGAAAATATAAAACTTTATTTGGTATTCAATTTTTAATAACATTTTATTTGGTATGTTATGTGAATTTAAGAGCAATCAACGTCAATTGAAATATCTGTAAGTGTATGACTATTTTTAAAAGATTAAGGATATTTTTGTTGAATTGTAGTTTCTAATCCATTGCTTCCCTTATTTTATTAAGTATTCACATTTCTGTTTCGCCCTAGCCTTTGTACTAATTTAAAGCTTTTTGATCATTAAATTAAGTATGAATCATTTCCTATATTTTTTGCTAAATAAACAGTATCCAATTCTTTTTATTGTTGCTGTAATATGTTTTTATTTTATTATAATAGGAATTTAAATTTTGTTTTGTTATGACAGGTTACAATAACAGGCTCTAATACAACAAGCCTGTTATTGTAACAGGTTACGATAACAGGCTAATTTCTCTAATAGGCAATTCTAAGGTTAATCGATTGGTTGGTTTATTAACGTCACACTAGAAGCAACACAAGTGCTATTGACGACGTACCACATAATTTTGAGCCTCGGTGAAGTGACGAGGACGAAACCTGAACTGGTTCCCTCCCCCCTCTCTTAACTTTCACACCATGCCAACAGGAGGACTTTGATCTAAGACAGATTTAACTTGCATCAGCCCCGGCTACAGGGTTGGGTTTTAGTAGCATCAAGACTCGAACCTACGACTCGACGAAAACCACCGCCGTGATAACCACTAGGCTACCGTGGGCACTACAATCCCAAGGATTTTAAACTGGTTCTGAATCAGAACAAAAAGAATTTTATTAGTACTACAGCTGTTGTAACGCCTGTGTCTTAATTGTTGTGAATTCACAAACGAATCATGAGGTCGGTGTCACTCTACAAACTTACATCCACTCTTATCAACTAAAATTGTAACTAATCTGAACAAAAAATATTTTCTAGCAATCTAAAATACAACTCATAAGTTCAAGGACCCAAAAGAGGCACTGCAACTGATGGCGTATTGTTAGAAAATGCGCTCGAATCTTTCTTCTGCTTTCATATACCTTCAATATCAAATTTAGCTATCGTTTTAGCTTTAGGTGTCACGTATTTCACATTGACTTTTGCTTTTATTTGACGCAGTGCTGCTTGTCTGGTAACACTGATAACTCTACGCGAAGGCCGTCGATTTTAGTCAATAAGAAGACCCGGAATCTCCTTGAGTAGTTCATGGTGGGAAATCAGGCCTGAAATTATATATTCTTAGCACACTCTTGACACTGTGGATTGAGGAATGGTGAATGCACTTATAATGTGCCCTATATATCTAGCTCAAGCTAATCTTCTTCATTTAAAATCTGTTAATTCTCGTTGTGTGAACAAATTCATTGCAGAAAACCTTTCATATGAATCACTTCAGTGTAATTGAAAGCCCTGAAAATACACTGCCCATTTATACATTTCTAACACGATACCGCTACCATATTAGCATATTTCTATAGCATGACTTATGGAACTTCAGTGTAAATCCTAATGCAGCTTTCTTCCCGCAAATAATCACTTGTTCAGGGATTTTTTTTTAAATTTCAGCTCAAACACTTTTATGTTCAGAGAAACATTATATTTCTTTGATGGATATGAAATTGAATAGAAGTAATTTACTGCTAATCAATTAAAGCCTTTAGTGGCTTGCCTTCTGTAGGTTGGTAGAGGAATTATGATGAATTATTTTGTCACATATATATCACTAGATCTTGAGACCATGGCAATTGAACGATTCATTCTTTGAGCAAAATGTCTATCGAATAGAATGGATACATTCTTTACGGGATTTAAATGCAGGTAATATGAAGCTATTTTTTTTCTCTCGATATCTATTTCTAGTGATTTACCTGTTCTTTCTTGTAGATAATTTTATCTATTTACTATAATATACTGGATAATAAGGCAGGCTTTAAAATATCAAAACAGAACTGCATTGCGATTTCTATCATACAATGGCAGTTTCTGACTTTGATGATAATTTTGTCTTCAAGTTTCTTTACAGGAAGGAAAAGTTGAATAATGAAGGATATTACATAAAAATTGGACTTGATAATAAAAGACAAAAATTATGAAAATGGATATTTGAAGTAGATTCACACTTCTAATAAATCAAAACAACGTTAAAGAGTTAGACTGTTTTTCATGTATTGGAATTATAGTAGGTAAAAAGAGAAGCATTGATGAAGATAGAAAAACTAGAATTAGAAAAGTCCAATATTCATTCAGAATAATGCATACATTCTGGAAAGTCTCAAATACAAGCATTAAGATGAAATTACATGTATCCAATGCAACAGCATTAGTGTCCTTCTTTTGGAAAGTGAGTTTAGAAACTCACTAGATTGCACGAAAAGAAATTAAATGCCCGAAAGGATACGGTACCATGTGGCTACAGAAGAGAAAAATTCCTTTGGGTGGCTGAGTTGGGGAAACGCACGGGATGCAGTTTTAAACTGAATTGAAAGGTATGTAGATGTCTTGGCGAAATGCGCCAGGTTTATGTGACTGGAATAGAGGATGATGAATAGAAAATGATAATCATTGGAAAGACAAGATAAGACACATCCTTGACAGAATGTCGGTACTGTGTACATCATTAAGTTAGTGTACCGTGGTCAAAGTTGTAATTTCCCGCTTTTTGCCAAATGTCCACTCACACAAATAATCCTCTGCCATTTTTCTAATAACTAGTTTTCTTTTTCTTTTTTTCGTGTAAACTGGTGTTCTAAATCACTCTTGTTGGTGAATCAAATTCTTCAGAGAGCATACATCTGGATCCAATATGATAATTGATTAGGGATTGAAATTATGTTTTATATGCGTAGCATCCTTTAACAATATACATTTTAATAATTTGTAAACACTAATGTTATTCACTGCATTATCGTATACCATATCACCATACTCACTATATTATAAATTCTTGCAGAAGTTCCGGCAAGAAGACTTAATTGGCTAGAAAACTGTAAAAAAAAAAGTTACACTTATGGTGTAGAACCTTAGGTAGATAACGATCCTCAAATGATAATAAAGTTTTCGAATAGTTTCAAATATATGTTTTGGAATTAACTGAATAAAGAGGATATTTTTTTTTTTTTTGGACTTTTCTTAGTTTTAACTGGTAAAGTTGACCTTAGAGAGAAAACATTACATAAAGTAAAATTAAAACTGGCTAAGCATTTTTCAACCTTTTCGTATTTCTTAAAATTAAAGACAACGTAAAGGGGTACCATGTTAACCATGCAAAGTATACTTAACTAAGTGGTTTTAAGTAAACATAGGGAGAAAAAAAACATTCCGAATTTTTTACGCTGGAGAACAAATAATTCACTATCTACGAAAGCCAAACTCTTTCCGTTTAGAAACAAGTGGCAAAAAAAATTACACCAATCTTGTGATTTTATTTTCCTAATCCTTACTTTTGAACATTTTCTCAATCCAAAAAGAAGACAAAAAAAATAAGTGGATGTTCATTAGAAAAAAAGGGAAACTACACAAAAAGAGAAGAAAGTGGAGGGTACACACAGACGAAGTAGCGAGAGCATTTTCAAACAGCGCAGTTTGTCTATCGGTATTATCAGCTCTTAACGCTGAAACATTTTCTCAGCTATCGGTACGATGATGAATGACGTTAAACTTTCTTTTTCAGTCATTAGAGATGAAAAGAGAGATTAGGATCTCTTCTGTGCTCCCGGGTCTGTCCCGGAATGGGTTCCTCCACCCCTACCACGTTTTGTCCCGCCCCCTTTCGATGGAATACCCGCTTCGAAAAGTGTGGGTGACCCGATAAGTCAGCGCTGTCAACTCGCCCACAGAAGCGGTGAATGAGAAAACCTTGGATATCGCGATGGGCGATATCAGATTGTGGATGGGGAAATGAGAGGGGGAAAAAAAGGGAAAATTTCATGGCAGTGTTGCAGGGAGGGATTTTCTTTGGAATGGTTAAAATGATATGTATAAATGTTTCGTGGGGAGGTGTTTCTTTTTCATCGCTTTTGTTCGAACATTCAATAGTTGAATACCCTTTGGCTTATTTTTCTTCACTTGTTGGACAATTGAACTGATGTTGTGGGTTTATGTCAACATAAATAAATACACATGTAAGGTAAATAGGAATTCAGTACTTATATTAATTATTTTTTCCCTTGAAATTGAGGGCTTTTAATCATCTGTTATTTTATTTTTGATTCCAAACGGTATACATTTTAAAATCATAATTCAAGATTCTAAATTTGATTGTAATATGAAGTATTTTTGACCATAACTCTAAATTCTCATTTGAAAGAAAGGTTAAATTTCTAATGATTGTCCTATTTTTTTCTTAATATTTTTAGAAATCTAATGATATATAACAAGTAAAAACTGTTTGAAATGCACATGAGTAAAAATGCTTAGAATCAGTAACTGTATGAAAATGCATCAGCATGTTTTAAGTTTGCAATAAGCAATAAGTTTCAAAACTTTAAATCTAACGAAGAGTTTCTTTCGATCTTTCTCTACCATTCACTGAATGTAGGTAAACATAGTTACATTAAATGCGCAATAAATGCCCAAATATTTCCTTTAATCAACTTGAATATAAATCAATATACAATAAATTTAATCATCATAAGTAAACTATAGGTCTATGAATTTTGAATTCTACACATTTATGAATTAAATATAATTTCTAAAATCTTAATTAAATTAATTAATGTTATACACAATAATTCTCCTTGTTAAAATTATCTATTTTAATTCATATTTAATGACTGGAGTTAAATAATAATCATTATAAAAGTATGTACAAATTAAAGTTAAATTAGAGTTATGTAACTTTCAAATATATAATATATTGCATTGTGTTGTGTGTTTCTCACTCTAAGCGTTCTTTCACTGCCGAAAAAGAATATGCACTGTGTAACACGTTTTACAAGATGAACTGATAGTGCAAAAACTTGTCCTTCTGTCATGACTCTTTTATTTAAAGGTATAAAATTGTTGTAGTATAAAATTGTATAAAATTGTTTTAAATTGTATAAAATTGTTTTGTATCCAACACAAATGTTGGATACAAAACAGAAGGGTTAAACTGAAAATGTTTTAAGATATTAATAATGAGAAGGACTTTTTTTGGACCTCGTGTAAAGGAAATATGTTTGCAAAGTTGACTTAAACAAAAATATCATGTACTTTTATTTTATTTTTGTTGATATACATTTAGTTTTAATATCTTGTAGATTGATTAAACATGTAAAACAGAATTAATTATTTTACAATGCATTATGACAGTGGTGGGTACTTATGTAGTCAATTAAAGTCGCAATTTAGTTTTTAAAATAACAAAGTGTTTTAAATGTCAATACCGTTTCGCTATTACAAAAAGTGCGGTTTCTTTCTATTATTTTATTTTCGAAAGAAAGCGTGTACTTTAATTGTACTGTTCAACATAATTACGTTTCCAATTAATAAACGTATCATATTGTACTACTCCATCCTCATAGAAATCTATCGCTTTATGGGCTAACCACTGCAGCACGTTTGTTTAGTCATGGCACTGACCGCCTAAATGCTTTTTTCAAGTATAGTCACTAGGCACTAGATCAAGGCTATGCTGAGGAGGAACGTGTAATTCCTAACCATATGATGCTTTCAGATCTCAGGTTTGACGAGCAACGTATGGACTTACATTGTCATGAAGCAAATCGATCCCTTTATCGAGCATACGAAGCATTTTGCTTAGGATTAGACGACACTGTTTAATTAAGGTGTCACAATACGTCCTTGATTTTATCGTGCCACCTCGAAACAAAATATCCTGAAGCATAACCCCCTACCTATTCCAAAACACAGTACGTATGATTTTGTGTGCTGAAAATATTTGTTTGAGTTTTATTTTATATTATTTATTTATTGAGTGATGTTGAATGAATCCATTCTATGGATAGTTGTTTTTATTCCAATGTCACGTGAGACACCAAAGTTTCGTTTCTAGTGACACAATTTGGTTTAAAAACTCATCATCTTTATCATTGAACCGCTCAAGGAAAGTCAATGAACTGCTTATCAAATTGGTTTTGTGCATCTCGGTCAACGATTTTGGTATCCATCGTGGGCACAACATTCGATGAGCACTCTGCCGCAATTTCATTCAATTCGAAATTTTCTGAAACTCTTTGGATAAAGAAGAGCTCGTAAAGAGACTGTTTTCTCGAACTTTCGCATTAACTTTCTGCACTAAATCTTCAATCATAACTAACGGTCTACCAATATTGAAATGTTTTCGCCTATTTTATCATTTTGCTGCTGACGAAATTTTCTCCATTAGCTTCATTAATCTACTCATGAATTTCGGCAGCTTTCCCGCTATTTACTAGCAGAAAAAGAATCACAATGTGTAATTTCACAATAGTTGGCATTTCCAATTTAATGAAGCATTTTAAAAGTGCACAAACGAAAACATGGAGGAATGATTTCGTGTTGGCGTATGTAATTAACCAACAGATAAAAATACTCAGTGCACTTGCATAGAATAGTGATAGTAGCTATTCTATGCAGGTGCAGTTACTATTTTTATAAATGGTAATTATTTAAAAAAATATACACTTAGTATTATAAAGATCGACATCTAGTTACACAATATTAAGTACACAAATTCAAATTTAATTTAATTTAATAAATATGGCTCTATATAAGTTTTAAGATCTGAGTGAAGTATACATATATAAGAAAACATAATTAAAAGAAAGAAGATATATTATTATATTCGAATTGTAAAAATGGAAATGAAATCTAATAAAAATTCATGAATAAAAAGTATTTAAATTTTATTTAATGACGTTCTTTCGTCTGATGTTTGAGATTTCGAGTAATATTTTTAAGCTGTTCTCAATAATCCCGTGAAATGATTATTGATCAAATGTGAAAGATATTTCCACTTCAGGAACTTCATTCTAGGTTACAGGTATTTTATACTACAAATTAAAACTAGACGTAAGTAGCTTTCTTTAAGTGTAGATATTTTGATACTTGCAAGGGTTTTCAAATTTCAATTTTAGAAGTATATTTGAGCTGCATTTACAATAGCTGATCATCTGTCTTCCAACTTTTATAACTTCAATTTCGAAGACTTGTTTTCAATAAGGAAAATTTGGGGGAAAAGAAATCCATCTTCATTGATATCACAAATAAAAAAGTTCACAAAATATGTGAATGTAGATTTCAAACTTTTAAAAATTTTAAGCCTGCATTTGAAATCCATTTGCAATTCTTCCAACTTTGCTTCGCTTTTGTGTATATTTTTTCTTCTTTGATATTAATTATATATACTTTTACTCAGAGAAAATTATTGAATATTTTGTTCTTAAAGTCTTTCTCAAAAAGTTGATTCACTGAAATACCTAATCATTTACTATGTTGCCTATATATTATACGCACTCAAATTTAGTATTGTATATGCACTCTATCGTATGCAGAGAGTATCTGTGTTCAAAGTGCACCAAAATTAAATTCATGATACTACGTATCTTCTTATTCAAATTATTGTTGAAATTTCACTAAATAAACTGAATTGCAAACAAATGAAAGAAAATTTAATCCTTTTGAAAGCAAAATATTTTATCCGTAATTATGAGTATCACTTAAAAGTGTTTCGAATTCCATGTTTCATATCTTACTATAACCAGCATATAAAAATTTAATCTTTCTGAAAGGTACAAATAAATTGTATTAGAATTAATTTTTGTACACAATATGTGTTCAATACTTTTTAAGAGAATACTTGTTTGAATTATATGTTATATTTTAGAACTTTTAGACTATATTTCAATTGAAAACATAAACAATGAAAAATCATACATTAAAAAAAAAGAGGTTGGGGTATTAATATTCAACTTATTATTAGATTTTCCCGAAAAAATAAGGAATTCGTAAGAACTTAATTTTAAAAATATTCAGGTTCAATAAAAATCACTCTGAACAAATCTCTTATTAATTTATTTAAATTTTACGTTTTGAAATATTTTGGATATTTACCAGCTACGTTTATTTCATTCATATCTTTTGTAGAATTAAAAAAAATAATTCCACTGCTGTATCAAATTCTCCAACAATGTGGCTTTTTTCATGATAAATCGAATGTGTATTTTAAGCAAGTACATTCTAAAAATCATCGTAAAAGGATAAAAATTTAATCTTATCATAACATATCTTTTCATTTTCTCTCTTTACTAGAGTATTTATTTACAGTGTATGTTGAAAATACTTTTGAGTGAGAATGATAATCTATCAAAAGTAAAATGTTACAAGAAGTCCAAAGAATAATATTGTCAACGAATTCCAAAATATATAATCAACTGAGAAAACCAAGAATAAATATATAAGGAAATGCTAGAAAAATGGAAGTAACGAATTGTAACTTAAATTCGAAGAACAATGTTTCAGCTATTAGTAGTATTGATTTTTTTAGTCAATAGAATCTTCAGGAAGTGTTGAACATTTCATAAGTTCCATAAAAAAAGAAATTGCTCATAAAGTGAAGTTTTCCGAAGACTTAACTGTCAGTTTTACTATCCAAACCATTGCAGAACGTCCCATTTTTATCACAGTGACGTCTGTTACATTTTACGCTTTTGATTTTTATCTTATTGCGCATACTGATTGTTTTTGTTCATTTTACTTTCAAACATTGTAGGATTCTTACGAATCAATAACTATCCTTTTCAATTTGAATAACATATTAGATCTGCACATGTGTTCTTATCTTTTGAACTAGTGAATCATTAAATTGAGAAACTTCTGTTGCCTGTTTTGCCTTTCTTTTCATTAATAAACCAGTTTCTTCACATTTATTACATTATGGTTATTAATATGTTTATATACAGAAGCTGAAAAATAATATATTAAAACACTAATTCGTTGAAAGGATTCATCGCCATATAATTATTGTAACAAAGTTAGCTGAAATCAATTTAAACTAGTTATATTTAGTAAATAACATTTATATATTTTTAATACTTAGGTAAATATCGAAAAATATTACTTCTAATTTGTGTGGACAAATAACAAAAAGAGAATGATTGCGCAGCAGTTACATTCACGAAATTGCTATATGTATAATATTCTTTGTCCTTAAAATCAGGATAGTAAAATATTAATTTTATTTCCTCTAAAAATGAAATCAATTTATTGTTGGAGATGGCAGTATTCTATCCAAGCAAGAATGTTCAGTACAGCCCAAAGATAAAAATAATATAAATCTTTCATCACCCAGTTATAAAAAACCCAAATCATTCGTGAATTTGGATACATAATTATAATTTGCATCGAAAATTAATTGAAGATTATTGTTATATGCAAAGTTCAAAATACAAAATACAAAATAAATGCCTGTGTTAACAATACTAATTTACGTTTTGAAGTTATTTAAAAAGTATTCCAAATTTTTAGGAAAAAAATTGTATTTACTTTATTTGATAAGTTTTATTATTAAAGTATGCATTACGGAACGTAAGTGATAATAAACGCAAGTAGTAGACTTTTATAAGTAGTAGACTTATACATAACAAATAATAAGCAAAATAAACAAAGAATAAGTTTTGTACTTTTTTATCGATGATTTTTTAACAGAGAAATAATTTTAATTTTTTGAAAGCAATATAATTCATTATTTTAACACTTTGGAAAGGGATTCAAAAATCAATAAATAAGTCAAAAGTGTGTTTGATTTCTGTTTTTCATTGAGAGTCTGCTTACATTAATCTTTCATTTTATTTTACCATTCGAAGTTCCAGCTCAGATGCCACTGAAGATCCGCTTGTAGCGGTGCTGATGCATGTTAAATCTATCGAAATCGCAAGTTCTTTCGCGTACTCAGTGTGGAAGTTTGGAAAGGAAGATGCCACACAGTTCTGAGTACGTCCTCGTGAATTAATCCAGGTTCAAAATTACGAGGTCCGTCTCCAATAACCCTTGTGCTGCTCTAAATGGTAACAACCAATCAAATTTATTTTTAAGCATCCTATTTGCATTAAAGGTATCGTAACCATCACTTATCATTTGCAATACTTTTATAATCTATATTTACACAAATACATTAATTTCTGCAACTGTTTAAAGAAGGTCCTATATTTCGTCAGAAAGTTTTTATATCAAGGAATTATGTGTCCAGTCTTTTTAGTTTTGATACACTTTAAATACAAATTCAGGATTAAAAACTAAATTATATCCGGTAACTGAAAGGCTTATATATAACTTTTTTTATTTTAATTATTTGATTCTTTTAGGTATGTTATGCATAACAAGATTCATAAGAAATATATGTAGTAAACATCAAAATTTTATTTATGACATACCTTATTTCTTCTTTTCATTTAATATTATTTTAACATGAAAACAATAACATAATGTAATTCTATGTCATGATATAAAACCTTTCTTCATAACATCATCGAATGAAATGAAATATTTCCAAAAGCATACATTATAATCAAAAGTATATTAATAAGATGTTTATTTTTAAATAGTTAAGTATTTTTTGCTACCAAACATCATTAAACTTTGATTTTTTTTGTCGTGGCGAAATTTAATAATGTTAAAATAGGATTTATTACATTCTAACGTTTTATGATTTTTCAAAATATTTATTTTTGATGAATGTGGTATAAAATGTGTTTGGTTGTATCTTTGTCATTAATTGCTTTCGACTACTTCTACAAAATATTTCTGGAAGTTTCCTTTCTTGTTTTTTTGGTTACGTATTTTTAACACAATTGATTCTTAACAATTTATTTGATATCTAAGAACTTTCCTTGTTCTTTTTGTGATTAAATCGGATACTGATCATAAGCTTAAAAGATTTCTGAAAAGTTCTGAATATAACTAACGATAACTAAATATAACTAATAATAAATTCAAAACATACTCACTTGATTGTTTGATTCTCCTGTTTGTTGCAGTGACAGATTCACAAATAAATACATGACACCCATTATTTTATTCCACACTCATAATTGAAACAGAATTATCTTCAAAAATGAGTATGTGAAGTTTCCATTTTGAATACGAATATGTTACTGAAAATAAATACGTGCGAGTCTTAAATTTGAATTTGTTGGGATCGGAGCCATTTTGAGTATGTGAAGTATTCAAAAGTGAGTACGTTGTACTCGATTTTGAATACCCGTTTTTCGCAGTGCATCTTGCTTTAGAAATGAATTAATATTATTAATTATTAATACATTAATACTATAATTTAATATTCTTCCAGCCATTAATATTCATGCCAATTTTACGCAGCTGTGATGAGAATAACGAAAGTAATTCAGGATGACACCTTTTTCACAATTCTTTAATAATTAAATGCTTATAAGTTCCTTTCATACCACATTTTACTGGTAATATTTTTTATTTTAAAATTATTTTCCTGATAGATAAATAAGCGTAGGAAACTGGATTTTATTTTAAACTGATATATGAAGATTTATAAAAATTCTAGTCAAAAACATTTAAGTGAATTTTGAATTTTGCGGATTTTAAATTATTTTCATTCTTACATTCGTAATGATCTGGAGCATGGAGTTCGTTTTGAACTGGAATACCCATACAATTACATAAAGTATTCTACATTTCTTTAAAAACGGGTTGAAGTGAGAGAACTTTCGGATGCCCATTGTCTACTGGTGATTGACCGCGGTAGCTTAGTGGTTGTGGTCATGGTCTCGGGGCTGGTTTTGTTTTAGTTGAGTCGTGGGTTCGAGCCCTAATGCTTCTAAAGACTCGCCGTGAAGTGGGATTGATGCACTTTAAATCTACGCGAGGACCCAAATACTCCCGCTGGTGTAGTTTGGAAATTTGGAGAGGAAAGTACCAGTTCAGGAGTCATTCTCATCACGTGATTGAGGTTTAAAATTGAGCTATTCGTTACCAATAGTACTCGCGTTGCTTCTCAATGTGATGTTAATAAACAATAGCACCACACTTGCGACTGGCAGTGGCCATGGTAATCTAGGCAAGTAGGTTACAGCAGCGGACTCGTGGCTGGCAGTTTCCGTCGTATTGTTCAGATTTATAATGTCATTATATCATTTCTTACATGTCATTATTTTGTGACCTATTTTATAATTCCCTAACTTTTTCGCCAAAATCACCAAGGAGTACCTTTTACATAGCTTTAATGAAAATTTCTTATTATCAAGAAAATTAATTACGAAAGTATTCGATTATAACTAGTTTTAAGGTAACTGTACCAATAGAACGAATAAAAACACGTGTATATATAATAATCGTACTCAGTAATCTAATTATTTGCAAATTTCGTGCATGAGGTAATAACTCATTTGTCCGAATCCACTAGCTATGGCTCACAAATCTATATATTGTGTTGTTTTGGTGCAACATTGAATAAGCAAAGCAAAATAATAACTTGTAGAGCATATAAAACTTTTCCAAACTGACAGTAACTGTAGAAAATTTACCCAAATAAATATTTGATTCATTATTATTTTTAACTTAGCTGATAAATAGCATATTTTTGAAGAGTTTTAAATTAATAAAAATATACTTTAAATAATTATAGATAAATTATAGATAATCAATAAATTTTAAATATATATATATACGAGAGCCATTAAATACTAAAACAGATAAATAGTTTTACTCAATATAAATAAAAGTAATTTTTCATTTATTTTTACGAGCTTTCGAAACACGAAACGAAAGTTTCAATTGCTTTCATTAAGCGTTTCCTTCTCTAAAAATGTTTATCTGTTTAAATATTGAATGGACTATCGTAGTGTTTGAATTTATTTGATTGACTGTCTTGGAGATAGCAGTTTCTATATCTTTAATACAGATCTTTTCTTCAATTTCTTTTTTACGAGCTTAAGTTTAAATAAAATTTTATTTCTTATGAGTATAACTTTTCATCGTACTTGTATGTGTAATTGTCTAGAAGGTCCCTGACTTTTATACCTTCAGCATAGAGATTAGTACTTCTCTAATTATTGATTCATAGCTATTTAATTATTTGCAATGAAAATGTTTTTAAAACGAAATGAAAAAAAAAATATTAACACCTTTATTATTGTAGATCTTGTTTGCAGCTCTTTGCCTCCCAAATTATCAAAACTGTTTTGACAAAAAGAAAATATTTCATTTATTCAACTCTCTATGCTCTCACTGTAGTTTACCTGAACCCTCCTTTCTCATTAATTTTTGAGAACAATAGTAATTTTAAACAACGTTCAAAGCAGTGTTAGAAATAAATATTTTATCTCACTATGAATGAAAGATAGCAAAAATTTCAAATTCCGTTATGACTATTTAATGTTTAGAAGATATATTTTCGCGTTTTATGCATATGAAATGGAAAATTAATTCACAAATTTATTTACTAATATGGCTTGAAATTTTTCTTTAAATATTATCATATTTTTTCCTCGACATAAGAATTGGTAACTGCAAAATCGGTTTACGTAAATTTAAATCTATAGTTTCTGCATACCCCCATACCCCATCTGCATACCTGCAAGAAATTTATTTCATACTGGGTTTTTGTTGAAAGCTTTATGTGATTTTGCATATATAATTTTATTTTCATTTAGATTTATTTTTAATTCAGTTTAATTTTTCTATTTAAAAACTATTATTTAAAAGTTTCCTTTTTAAATTTAGTTATTAAATGGTTTGATAGAATGGCATTATTTTATTTGGAATTTTCCCAATTTTAAATATCCTTTTTAATTATTTGCGCCTTTATGATTTCTTTTTATAAATTTACGATTTTATAAGTTTTTAATTATAGTTTTTATCTTAAATTTCCTTGTAAGTTAGGCTGATATTTGCTTTTTGACAGGTTATCTGTAGAGTTTAGTGTTAACATTTTGGCAAAGTTTACAAATTGTTTTCCTTCACTTGGGAAGATAGTTTGGTATCCTGCTACAAACCGATTCAGAACTCAAGTTTTTTCAAGAACTTTTATGGCTTGTAATGAAGCATTCATGGGTTTTAAATGTGAGTAAATCTTTTTCTATATATTTCAATTGTATCTGTTATGTTAATTTCTAAATTTGATTTTAATTCTTTGTAAAATTAATATGTAATATTTATATTTGTAATATTAATGCACTCTGAGTGTTATACTTGAAATATTTTGATTTTTCTATTAATATGTTTTTGAATTTGCGTTTTTATTATTATCTGAACTTTTAGTTTTTAGAATTTTATTATTATTATTTTCTTTCTGTGCTTTTAAATTTTTAAAAAAAATTTAGTTTTCTATATTTTTTAACTTATATGTTTAGTGTTATAACCATTTTTAATACTATTTTTGAAGGGATAGTTAGAACTATATTTCTATAAAAACTCAGCTTAACAACCTCAAGCCTGTACAATTTCAATATATTAATCTTCATTTTTGTCTTTCATAAATTATTTTGGTTTTTAAATTTCAAATTTCTCTAATTTCTTGAGATATCTTGTTTATACACACACAAACACATATATATGTGTGTTTGTTTATATATATATATATATATATATATATATATATATATATATATATATAATATGCTTGTGTGTGTTTAATTTTGGATATATATTGAAGGAAAACTTATAATATATATGTTTTAATAAACAATTTTAAGAGCTAGTAATCTCTAAGATGAAATCATTCATCAATAAAAATTTGCTATTTTATACTAGACCATATTAAATGCTATTTTCTATGTGCTTATTTGCTTAGAGAGACATTTACACCTAAATAATGTTCTAGAATCATTGAAAGTTAAAATTGATCATCATTAAATAATATTGATTATAATTAACATACAAATATACAGATCACAGAGTTGATAAAACTATAGAGTTTGATAATCAGATGTATTAAATGTTACACATTTTTAACTTTAACAAACAGAGAAGAAAATCGATATAAGGAAAGCAATACGTATTTAAGAAAGTTAAACATCTGTTCCCGTTGAATAAAATGATATTTATTTTCTTATTAGCATTCTTAATAACTCCAAGTTAGTTTATCTTATTTTTTTAATCTCATAGATAATTTATATATATATATATATATATATATATATATATATATATATATATATATATAAGGAGTGTTAAAATTAAATGGTAAGGACACTGCGGGTATAAAGGAAGGCGTTAGACTTTATTCATAGTATATACACCATAGGCATAAGCACAACTATACCATTCATTAATGACTCGAAGGATTCCTTGTTCCCAGAATTTCTGTGTCCAGGGACGAGACCCAATCCTTCACAGCATCCTTGAGTTCGTCGTCCTAATTGAAGCGCTTCCCATTCAGATATTTTTTCAGGAGACCAAACACATGAAAATCGCAGGGCGACATATCCAGGCTCTAGGGCGGTTGGTCAAGCTGCTCCCTCTTGATCTTGACAAGTTCCGCTTGTGTGACACCAGAAGTTCCGCACTCTTTCCCGTATAAGGTTATCATTCGGCGATGAATAGCAGCCGGTGTAATATCCGCTATCAGAAATTGGATAGCGCCTCAATCGTCGACTTTAGCAATGTGAACGCCATCATGTAATTCCACGCACCGCCTCGTCAATTGGATGGCGCTCTTTATAAGAGCATTTTCTCTCTCCTGCGCAGGCGGGTGCACGCGCATGCTCCGATCTACGGCGGAGACTCCATTCGTATCCCTAGATGAATTATGATTCTATATTTTGATCAAACAGAGTGAAAAATTAAACATTTTCCAAAAATTTTATCTTGAAAATAGTTGGTTCGTTGAGATCACTGCTGATTTTTAAGAAAATAGTTTTTATGGGATATTAGTTTCCTTTTAAGAGAAAATGTCTTCATTAGTTTCGAATTCCTTATTTTATTATTTTATTATATAGGAGTAATGTAAAAATGAACTCTGCTAAAAATTACGCAATTTTAAAGAGGAATAAAAAGGGGGGAGAATAATGCTTCAGCAAAAATTCATTAGATTTACTACCTTAAAAACTTGCACTTATTTTTTTAGTCCTAAATTATATCACAGAACAATACTGAGTTGAAAAATGGACTTTATTTACTTCAAGGTTAAAGATGCTCCTTTAGAAATAATATGCAGTTACATTTGTATTAGCATCTGAAATTCATTAAATATTCCTTTTTTTCGAACCTCCTTTTTCACGTTTCGGTAAAAATTTCAGAAAATTATTCATTTTCAAAGCGAGTAGTTACATCTTTTTGTAAATTACCATCAGAAATAACGAACATTTTTGTTTATTCCTTTGCTTCTAAAAAAATAACATAAATATATAATCAACTCTACCGAATAAAATGACAAAAATCGCAAATAGGATTACAACTGGAAACATTGAGGGATGTTCGGTGTATACTTATCTTTATACACTCAATGGACTTTTTTATTGTCGGGTACCCCTCTTCAAAGTGATTTATTTTACTTTTAACATTTACATATTTTATGCCGAGACAAACACTATTGGCCATCTTCCAAAATCGAAATTCACGGGCATCTCCTGAGAATTTTTTTTTCTGCTAAGCCTTATTGTTATGATTGCTACTGCATTCGAAAAAGAATAATACAGTCTTAAAAGTATTTTGTCTCTCTCTGGTTTAATACATTCCTCCAGTGAAAAGATAGGAGGAAAGACTAAGTTTTCAAAGAAAGGGGGGGGGGAAGAAACTATTCTCTCAAATGAGATAATAACATTACTGATAGAAGGGGATTTAAGTTTTGTTGCAGAATAAACAATTTTTGGTATTTTTTTTCCTGAAAAGAATAAAGCGGAATTCTTTTTTCCCCTAAAGAAAGAAATTTTCTCATTTTGAAAAAGAGAGAGAAAGAAAGATGGATTCCTTCACCGCAAGCGGCACGAAAAGATTAATTTTTTCTTCAAAAATTGCCGAATTTAATTTTAGGTCAAACTCCTAGTCTTTGAATATAAATTTCGGTAGGTTAAAGTAAAATGGATTAAATTTAGATTCGAAACCTTTGACATTGGCTTGAAAAGTATTCATCTCGCTAAAAGTCAAGGTGCATAAATTAAAACATAAAGAAAATGGCTGAAGTTCTATATTAATCAAAATTAATTAAATACATTTAAATAAGAAAATAGCATAAAAATGTATCCAAAGTGCAAATAAAGAGAATTAAATGTAGTTTATATGCTATTCTATTACTCCAAAGTCACACAGAGTTTAACTAATATGGTTATTGCAAGTAAGACTCTGCACTGTTATATTGCATGGTTAAAATAATAAAGATCAAGATTCAAATATTAATTGAAATAACTTCCTAGTTATATTTATGTAAAACAAATAACATCATTTTAAATAATTATAAAATGCCAAAGAATATTTGAATAAAAGGTTTTTGCATTCTAATCTGTACCTGGATTTATATCTGTTATAGCATGCCATTTAGCAAAGTACAAAATAGTGATATTTTTAAGTATTGTCTTATTAAATTTATTCATTTACTCTTGGTTAAGTAAAATATCTGGAAAAAAAACGTCATACTATAGATAAAAGCCTGCCATATCCTAACAGCATGCCTAACACTTAGCATTTTGATATTTAGCAAAATTAAAACGTGCATTTAATCAAAAATATGCTTAAAATTGGTGTTTGCAATGAAAAAAATAATCTGAATTACATGCTAACGATATTACATGAATATATTGATTAATGCAAGATTATTTGCTCATAAAATGAATGGAAGCTAAAATATATTAGACTATTTTGATCGTGAGTCAATTGTTGTAGGTGTTGAATTCAATTTCGGTTTATATTAAATCCGTCCTGGAGGAAAACACTTCACAGTTGCGTGAATATGACTTTTCTTTCGGAAATGCACGATATTAAGAAATCGGAGTCAAATAAAATACTGAGAATGTAATAGAGAAATAGTGTGTGTGTGTGTTGAAAAGAGGTGCAAAAGAAATTATTTTCTTTCGAAATAAATAAACATGACACTACCATCTGAAAACTTAATACCCTTACAAAGAGGATCAAGATTTTCATCATAAATCTATTTTATACACCCCATGAATCTTTTGAAGAAGTATATTAGGAAAATGGATCATAACATACACATGACGGTGAGTTTTATCTAAAGATAATTCAAAGAATAATTAAATTAATGAATAATAAACTAATCAAACTCTTAATTTAATTCCAGAGGAAACAGAGTGCTGTAGACTTCTGAGAGCTTCTTCCACAAGTTATGCAAGTTTCATAAAGAAAGCACTAATAATTTTCGCTCAGCGAAGAGACAAAGAGATAGGACAGAGTAGCTAATTTCTTATTACATTAGTATGGTGATGTAATATGATTATTATAAATGAACCACTGTTTCTTATAGCTAATAAATGAAAATTTTACCTATAACTTTTTTATTGAAGTTACGCTATTATTCATATTAGTATCATAAATATTTAAAAATATTTCATCACTATTTCTAAGCATTATGAAACACTTAATATTCATTTTCCTATGTTATATATAGTCAAGTTGTAGAAACTTTGGTTAACATTTCTCAATTCCAATCAATATGAGAGCAATAGGAATGAAACCCGTGATAAGAATGAGGAATGGGAATGATGTAAATTACAACTATAAATACCTATAATGCTTATCTCGATTCTGAGAAATGTATGAGTATGACGCAATTTGTATCATAAAAAATCATCCTGATAAATATTTCGACCGATGAGACTGCCTTCGCTTTCTTTGTATTAGATTCATCGAAGCAATCCTTTTTTTTTTTTTAATTATGTCTTGGTTTTTGGTGTACAATGATGTATCCTGGTCTCATAGATGAGGATAACTCGTTGCAAAATGACGACAACTCTACGCGGAACTATCAAATTTTGATTTAGCAGCAAATGAATGCCAAATCAATTCCAACTTATTAAACGATGTCAAATTTGTTTTGGTACCATTTAATAGATTTTGCACACAATGGTAACACCAATTTGCCTTAGTAATGATACTTATCGTCAAAAACGGGTACCTTTAAGCCACTAACGTAAACTTTATTTTTTGATTAGTTGGTGTTATTAATATATTTTTTAAAAAAACGTTAATGACTACAGATATACCTTTCAGCGTATTTAAACATTTCAATATCAGAAGTATTTATTTCTTTTACTTATTTAATTTAACAATCAGATTAAACTCAAAAGTAAAATAATCTTACTATTATGTACTTAAGCTGCAGTGGAATAATCGATTACTTAAATATTTCTTTAAATCTGATTTTTAAAAAAAACTACCTAATATTTTATTGCTAACTAACATTAACAATCTGTTTTTAATCTTTGATTCAAAATTTGAAAGTTATAAGTTTTTTTTGTTTTAAATAATTTATTGATAAATGAAGCAAAACAATGTGAAACCAGAATATTGTTATTACTCTTTATTTTTAAGAAATTCAGTCAACTTATTTCTTAGTATACTTTTAATTTCTGTTAAAGCTATTTAAAGGGTTTAAATCTGAAGTATTTTCCATTTACTGAATACGTAATATTTGGAGTATCTGCTACTGCATTTTTAAAAATCCTATAAAAGGAGTTTAAAATAGTTTTCTACATATGTCCAAGTAAATGCCTAACATATTGAATAACCGTTAGCTGCAATGCCAATTTATACAGTTTTAGGGAATTGCATGAGTATATTTCTATCTTCTGGAAATAGGCAAGATTACAACTCTGTGTCAGGTTTCATAAAAATTACGTTAAATGATTTACTAGTATATTTAATTGGAACTTTTATAAGATTCTATTTTATGAATTAGTTTCATAATTTTTGAAATTTAGTTAATATTTATCCAAATTTTTTTTGTGATCTGTTATATGATTTATATTTTTATATTATATCAGCAATTATTTTGAAATTTAACTGGTTACCGAATTTATCTAATAATTGTACATTTCAAGTTCTTTCATTGCAAAATATTTTATATACCTAGTTATAATTTTTTTTATAAAATAACATTTTCAAGTAAATGATCCTGATAATACCCTTCTCAAAAAAGGGAGGGGTGTTCAAAAAATACCGATACATGGAATGGAAAATGTATTAGTAATGGGAAATAGGTACGACGTTAATCATTGTAATAATATTCAATGAAATCGTCTTCACCTTCTTTGGAGTAGATTAACTAGAAGCAACCCATTTTTTTGGTTGTTGCTTGTTACTTGTATAATGTTGGATCCAGAACTGATCGATAGTGATCAACTCAACACGAGATAAAATCAATTTTTTATCTGGCAGCAAATGGCTTCCGAATAAAAAACAAAACTGTCAGTCAGCATCAGTTTTGTTTGAGCGTCGTTTAACAGATGGCGGCAATTTCGTATAGTTAAAATCAAACTCGTATACTTAAAGTATTAAGTATTAGCAATCTGTTGGATGTATAAATTATTTTAAAGAACTTAATTTTATCTAAGATGAAGGCATTCAAATGATTTTAAAAATAACTCGATTAACGTTACATTTTTTGTGAAAATAATGAATTTAAAAGCTTACAAAACCATTTATCACCTACCCTTGAAAGAAATTGTTTCGCTCTCTCTCACCTTTAGCTTCCATTTTCCCATATGTTACAAATGGTACTTAACTTCTATAATGGATATTCCAATAACTTAGAGCAATTTTTACGAAAAAAAATCTCAAGTCACAAATAATACCTCGTGAGTGAAGTAACAGTTGTAAGATCGATTAAGGGAACCAAAAGCAGCATTCTGGCCGCTGATTGGCTACTGCTGCCGGGTCATTCAGTGGTTAAAGGGGGATGCACGGAATTACCAGTTTCATGGGGTGAAATTGGTTTTAATGTCTATAATCTAAGAAATGGGAGGGATCCACAGATCGGGAAATCTACGAACACGAACGATTCCAGAAAAAGTTTACAATCTGACAATGTGTTTTTCGTTTAAAGTTCTCATTTCTCTTACTTTTGAGAGGAATTTGATATGTTTTAGGTATCTGAATCCTTACTCTCGATTTCATGAGTTTAAAAATTATCAAATGCTGTAATGATGTTTCGTAATTTATTTAGTTTGACATCTCTTATTTGCAGTTGTGTTGTAAGCACTGTCCAAAGCACATTTATTAATTCTTTTATCTGAATTAATGTAACATAATAAAAGCAATTCTAAATTTTATAAATAACTAACAATTTCATATATATTTCGTACTGTGTTTAAAAATTAGATGTTTACTAGTTTGTGCCGCATAATTTGATCAGAAAGGAGGACTTTCTCCTCATATGCATTGGTAATTACTCTTTTCAATAGCTTAAAGGAAAAGCATTATATATCCATATACATATACATTTTACAAGCAATGCATATTAGTATCAAGTCCAAGAAAAACCATTAGTGAAGAAGTTTTCATAAGAATCTAACAGTCCGTGTGTTATTGAGAAAATATATGAATAAATCTCTTTTAGTATAAAATTAAATTCTTGATGATGATTTGAATAATTTAGATGACAACGAATAGATAATGATTCACTAATACTATCTTAGCCACCTTAGTTAAAACGAAAATATCATTACATTGCAAGAAATTAATGCAATATTAAAGAATCCAATAATAAATTAAGGGTTCAGATTTTGAAACAGAAAATAAATGAAGCCTTTATGTATCTTGTCAAATCGTAGACCATAATAGAAGAAAATGATCCTAATACATAGTTTACGTCTATTGTATGGTTCTCATGTTTAATGAATGAAATGAATTTAGGTGATTACAACGAAGAAAGAAAGTATTAGTTAGTACAATAACACCAACTTGCGCAGCAATTTATTTCATTACATTACAAGAGATAAACGAAGTCTTAAGTGAAAAAGAACCTAATACCAAAACCACTGTCCAGACCTTAAAACAGAATATGAATGGAGTTTTTCTGCTTCTTGCCCCATTCTAAACCATAACGGAAGAAAATTACTCCAATAAAAAGCTAATGTCTCAAGTAGGAACGGCGATAGAAAGAAAAAAACCATAAAAAAGGTACTTTTCTTATTTTAAAAAAAGTGCAATTCAATTTTTCTTAATAAATGTATAAAAAAGGCATCGGATAATAATCAACAATATAATTATTCATACGATGACACACATTATATTAAGGGGATACGAAACAGAAAATAAGCCAAATTTACAGAATTTTTTTTTGTTCCCATGTATATTATATGCAGTTATCTATCTAAAAAAATCATTGAAAGCAGAATATTCATCTAGAATCTTTTTGTGCTAAGGGAGTTGATATTTCAAAAGCACGATTTGACAATTGTTAAGAAGTGCACACAATATCTAAGATAAATAGAACGTTAACGAACGTTATTTAAAGCGAACATAACGAACGTTATTTAAAGTGGTAAAACTAGACTTATATTTAATGAAGATACTATGCACTAAGTATAATATTAAATGTGACAGATTTTGCTTCATTAAACAATATTTAAAAAAAAAAAACCAGCTGTTTGGAGTAGTTTCGAACGATACGTAAAATGTTTATTTTAATCAGAATGTGTGTGCAGGCGCATAAGTTATCAAGTATAAAGTATAACCGCCTCTAACACTAATGCACATTTGCCATCTGTTATGGATGCTCTCCACAAAACTGTCAAGGACCGCTTAATTGTATAGTCCAATTCCTCTCTCAAGGTAATTTTGAGCTCCTGCATAGTTCGGCGTGGGTCATTACTTTGAGAAACAATTATACGAAGAGAATCCTAAGTATCTTCAATAGTTTTTAAATCTAATGCGTATGCAAGTCATTCCTACTCAATATCTTCGCTCTCTCAGATATCGAAGACATTCACTGCCCAATGTGAAAGTGAGTAGTCATCCCTGAATAGAAAGTTTGGAGCCATTTAACGCAGAAAAAGAAGAACATAGCCATCTATACGAATCTCCGTGCTAGATAAATCTCCGTGAAAGACGAAGACACACGAATCTCCGTACAATATCTCTGTAATGTTAAGGTACCTACGTGAAAGTTCTACCACCGTGTTTTTGCAACTATGCATTATGTCTAACATCGCCATGACACCTTAGCCAAACCGATAAACTTGATTAACATTCTGTATTTGATAACAGAATTACTTTTCTCTCAATAACAGTTGGTATCTAGCATGAGGTACGATTGATTTCAATGAGAATCAGGCTTCGTCGAAGAACATGACTCGGAATCACCGTTGAGGATTCAACTATGATCCAGAGTCCGAGGACTTAACACTAGCGTAGTCGTTATGATTGGTCAGGTTTCAGGATCGCTATTTTGCGTAAATCAGTTGTCCCTTGCAAATTATCAAGCAATGCATTTTAAAGCATTCCTTCGTTTATATATATATATATATATATATATTTGTGTGTGTGTGTGTGTAAACTCTAAAATGAAAAAAGACTCACCGAGAAGAGGTTGTCCATTTGCAATAAAACTGTTGGAAGTACAGAACAAACATAAAAAAAACAACGGTTAAAATTTCAGAAAATTGAATGATTTTCATCAGGGTTTAGCCGTTACAAACGGAGAAAGTTAATATGGCATTGGTTCACCTCAGGCCTGGATGCAAGCTCTCACCCTGCGTAGCACAGACTGATAAAGTTCCCGGATGGTGTCCTGATGAATTTCGTACCAAAATGTCTCCAGCTGTTGGGCTAAATCGTCTACATTCCATGATAGTTGCAATCGCCTTTCCATAGCATCCCAAATGTGCTTTATGGGAGAGAATCAGGCGATCTAGATGACCCAGGAAGTGTAGGAAAAGCTTACAGACAATTCATAGCTACATGTGCCGTGTGCTGCTGGACATTATCTTGTTGGAAAATACGTCCTGGGTGTAGCAAAAGGAATGATAACACAACCGGTCGTAGGATGTCGTCTATGTACCGCAGTGTTGTAAGTGGCCTGAAAGGATGATCAAAGGGATCTGACTATCAAAGGAAGAGACACCCCAAACCATAAGGCTCTGTTGTTGGTATGTATGGTGTGCGATAGTTAGGGCAGGATTCCCAAGCTGCTCAGGATGTTTCCAAATACTTATGCGTTTGTCGTCAGGACACAGTTGGAAACGTGATTCATCACTAAAGACTATACGTTCCCAGTCAGCGCAGATCCAGGTTGATCGAGCTCTACACCAGTGTAATCGGACTTAACGGTGTACAGGCGGGAGGGGTAGGTGGCGTAATGTTCGATGCGAGAAATTTCACCCTCTCAGTCGTCTGTCGAGTGTTCTATTGGATACATGTGTGTAGATCACATGGTGGATAGTTGATAACGACGAATTGGGTGTTGTAACAGCTGCTCTGACATTCGCTCTATCTTCCCGTTTTGTTGTGGTTCTCGATAGTCCGCTGCCGTTCTGAAGCTGATATCTGCGTTTGTTGACCCACTCTTGCCAGCATCGTCTAATCGGCGCATCGCTTCGAACCAGATGTCAAGCGATTGTTCAATTCGTCCAACCGGCCTCTTTCATTCCGATAGCACGAACTCTTTCAAACTCCGAAATCTGCACAAAATGTGCACGACTCTTTCAGCGAGGCATTGTTACAACCAACGTAAAATACCCGCAGTCGAAATGCAACCAAAAATGTGACCATCCGGTTGAGAATTGCTCCTTATATATATTTGCTGAATGCACAGTTCCGATGCACTGGAGTTCCCGATATTCATTCAATGGACACCAAAGCTTAATCATTTGCATATTCGGTCCCAATGACCTTTCATACGCAATTTCATTCCATTTGGGAACTCTTTCTTAGTGCTCCGATTTCTTTTTTTATTCTGGAGAGTGTACGCATATATATAATCACATCTTTTGCATTAAAAACAATCCTTCAGTTTCAAAGTGTGCTTTAAGAACCCCAGTATTTTTTAAGAAATTCATATGATAAAAATAATCAATCAAAGGTTTGTGATTATTTTAATAAGTTATTTATAAAAAGAAAACTGAAAACTATTTGAAGTATTTTTCAAAAGAAAATTAAGCTTCAAATAATAAGCTAGAATTATAAGTAGAGGGAGCTTTCCCCCTCCCTCTACTTATAATTCTATTATACAACTGAGAGTCCAAATTCTTTCAAAACATTTCGAAATAGAAATTTAATGAGAGCATTAGTTTAAGTTTTAAATATATGTGAAAATGGCGAAAATTTTCAATAATAAAAAATTACGTATTTTTTTTTCCAAATGAAATTAGGAATAATATAGGCATTATAGGTACACATAAGAAACCATTTTGTTTTGAATTTCACAATGATCTAAAATATCAGACTTTTTTGCATTTAAAGTTCTATGTCACTAAAAATAAAAAAATTCAGAATATTTTATGATGTGTGTTTTTAAATGTTATACTTTCGTACACTTTAGAAAATCCAATTAGATACGAAAGTCGAGGATCGCTCATAACTGTTTCTCTTTATTGTAAAATCTTATAGATAGTCAAGTGATTCTGGTTGTAAGCTTCCGGACTTCGTAGTTTATGTTGAATCGTGGGTTTGAAGTTCAGAAGCCACTGAAGATACGCTGTGGGACGAGCTGATGCGCGTTAAATCTGTCGAGGACCCAAATACTCTCGATAGCGTGGCATGGAAGTTTGGAGACGGAGATATCAGCTCAAAATATCGTCACTTGACCGAGGTACAAATTTAATAGTTCCATCGTCAATAGCCCTATGCTGCTTCTAAGTGCGACGTTAATAAACAATCAATCAAATGTAAAATTTTATTGAAGGAATCTTTAGTGGTTTATGATATTATCTCTCTCAGATAACTGATACATTATCAGTTAACTCTGAAAGAAATTATTGAATAATGTATCATATTTTATTATGTATCATATTTTTTGGAACATAAATGTCAAATGAAAGGAATTTCTCACTAAATTCAATATGAAACACAAAATTAATAAAGTATAATTTCTTTTTTGACATTTCCAATCAATGAAATTTACTTTAAATTTATAAGTACGTGTATTCAAAAGATTTATTTTGTTTGAGAATAATCTTGTTATACAACTTAAGAATTGTAAAATTGAAACACTTTAATAAAATTTATGTTGATTTTTTTTAAAATTTAATATTCAAAACGATATTCAAAGAAATTTATAGTTCTTAACTCAAATTCTTAAGTGTTATCAGTTGCTAAGAATTGATATTCTTTTCTTTTTAGTGCTGAAACTTTTTTTCAAATAATGTAAATCTTCCAATGACTCTTAATTTCCTATAGAACTTTCAAATACTTTTTAAATCTCACTGCATACATTACCAAAGCTATTCCTTCGGACATCATATATTTTTCTCGTTAATTTTGTTTTAAATATGTTTCTGTTTATTTCAATAAATAAGCTCGTACTTATATATATTGCAGTGGAATTCGAAAATTTATTCTTGTAATTTTTTGTTTAATTTACGTTTAGGTATCGGTTTAATTTTGCGTGTTTACGAATTTATTATAATTTAGCGCATGGAAAATTAGCTAATACATGCAATTTTCTGTGAGAATAATTCAGCACACATCTTAATGACATCTTTTACAGATCACAATAGTTCTAAAAATAGATTTCGCTGTAAAATGTTTGGTTGATTCAATCGTTCAGATGTAAATCTTTCGTTTACAATAAAATATTGAGTAGCTTCGAAAAAGCACAATTTTAGAATAATGCAATTGTGCTTTACGTCAAAAATAACTGCTACATTAAAAACTTGAAAAAATTGTTTATTTCTTATGTTTTGTATAATATTACATATTTATAATATACATTTTACACTTTTTCATAGAATATTTTACTTACTCTCTAAAGCAAAGTAAGCATGCAATATTTCTAATAACTTATCTCATGAATGTCTTGTGAATAATAAGTTTCTTTCTTATTTAAATATTGAATAAGTACCTTTATGATTTTTATATTTTCTGTGTTTAAAATTTATAGCATGGTGATAAGCGTATCTTAAAGTTCTCGGAAAATGTATTTTGCCAATCAAACATACAAACGAATTTGAATGAAAGATTTTTCATTTAAACATGTGGGGGAGTTACAGAAATTTATATAAGTTTTCCAGAATAATTTTGTTTTAAGTTAGTTTCTTATACTTTTAATATTCGATGAAAGTTTTACAAGTTATATGCGCGATTATGCATTAAAATTTTGTTTTTAAAATTTTCTTTTGTTCATATTATTATCTAAATCTATTTTTCATACATTTTTCACGATTCTCATCTTTAAAATGTAAAGCGGCAGTTTTTTTTCTTTATCATACAGAAAATTTGATCATTCATTTCATTACATTGCGTGACTACATTTATTTTCAATACAGTACATATTGAAAAAAAAATAGTTTTTGCTACTATACATAAACTCCATTCCTGATGAAACAAAAAGCGATTTATCATTTTGTGAAACTATTTACGGGTTTAAAATATAACAAATTAAATTCGAAAAATACATTAGTGCAGGGATGTAGGTATATCGATATTCTACATATATTTCTATACACTTTTGAAACAAAATTTTGCTTTGTTCACTTTGTTTATAAGTAAAAAAAGAGAAAATTGCCAAATAAATTCATTTTAAAGATAGTTGATGAAGAAAATATGCCATGCACTTGTATTTATCAAAATCTTATAAACAATGTTATTTAAATAAGAGATATGCGTGCAAGTAAACTCATTAAAAAGTGTAATAATTTGAATATTTTTATATGTATTCCAATATGTTTTATTCCCTATTTTTTCGGCGCTAACGGGCTCATAAGTATTTTAAATTATACCACTATCTCTCTCGAAGTTGAAAGTATATTTAAAAATGTTAATAAGCCAAATTTACAAGCTATCTGAAATATATTGATTGAATAAGAACAGCATATTAACTACCAAAAATAAAACTATTTCATTGAAATTTTTTTGTTTCATTTATATACTTAAAATCCTTTTTGTCATTAAAAAACTAAGCTTTAGAAGTGTTTCATCGTTATTGAATTGGAAAAAAAAATGTATTTAAAGCTTAATTTACCCTATAGGCATCTCTTTAACTCATTGTATAAATGGAACATTGTGTTCCGAGCCGTAATATTTTTAAAACATTAGCTATATTCTTCCAAAATATAGGTGCTTAATCAGTATTACCCTCATATGTTGATCATGACTGAAAACCTCAATTCATGATGCAATAATCCTTCTTAGAGTTTTTTTGTTCAGTTAACTAAACGAAATGAGTGCTATTCCTTATATTCTTATTATCAGATAGTAGATATTTTGTGTTTTGAAATTTAATTTGACTCCATACAAGAAAAATGCTGAAACAGATATTAAAAAGATAATATAAGATACTAAAATTCTTCTGAAAATTCAGCACAAATATCATTCTATTCTTTAATGAAGCCATTATGCGCATAATATCCTCGGATACATTCCGTCGATCAAGCTCCTTGTCAACGAAATTCAATCAACCGTCGAAAACAACTAATACCCCTATTTAATCCAGCTAACCATACATTAGTATGTTCATTCCCCCTAAAATATTAACTTTCCTTAATGCCCTGAGGGTACCCTTTCTTTCCTTATCGCTAAAGATTTGTCCGCCCTACTTGTAAATGATTCATTAATCTTGACTATCCTCAAGCATAATATCCTCCGAGAGCAATAAATTATGAAACTTTCTATTTGGCGTTGTTTTTTGGCGCCATGTGTTGCATGCGAAAGCAAGTAGCGAGTTCCTTATCTTTGAATTTACTCGCACGACATTGCTCAAGGAGTGGGGAGGGAGTGAAGAATGTTAAAGGACGACCTAACATAAAACTTGGCGAGATAATGTCGAAGTAGCAAAAGATGACGAAGAATATATAAATGTTATCAGTTATATTCGATTTAATTAAATATTGTGTTAATTCTTACCGTGGATTAATCGCGTGTTTTGTGTGAAGGAATAAAATTATCGTAGTGAAAAAAAAAAAAGATCGTAAACTAGTGATATTGAAGTTATTGGTACGTATATTATAAGACTTCTTGGAGAGTCTACATATAAGTAAATGAGGTTGGTATACGTCATTATTTTTTTTTTATCAATTTATATTATTGATTATTATTTTGAAATTTCTAATGTTTCTATAATATTACATAGAAAACAAGCATGTTATCCTACTTTAGATACAATAATGTTGATAAAAACCAGTGTTGCGAAAAAGAATAATTATTTATTTTGTGGTTTAGCTTTTGGGTTTATTAAATTGTAGTAATAATTAAGGAGAAATCACTCTCTCTTCGTCTCTTAACCATCTAAAACTAGCCTCTCAGGTATTGTGTATGTGTAATACTGATAATAAGGTCCTAACTAAAGCTCGCGAAGGGGTTTGTCACATTATAGTCATAATATGTGGTAAATGGCATTTAGTAGTAGGTTTACCATTGCACCTCAGTTCATAACATATTAGTGGAATGCATGATTCTCTATTTGGACTGTAAACAATGGACTATTACCGCTGTAATTAAGAGCTTACCGACGGACTCCATTGTTGTATGTCATCGATTCCTAGAAAACTCATCTTCAGTGTAAAACGTAGTTATCCAAAACTCAGTGAAGCACCTTTCTATCCTGTTTTGCATCCATTATACTATTTTAATGACTAAAAACAGAGAAAAGAATTATCGATTCTTTTAAAACTGAGACTCTTTTGAAATTGGCAAAATTGAATGATTTATTGAAAATGTTTCGCTAAGGCCTTCGAAATACTTCGTTGCATTATCAATGTAGCATTCAGATTCAAATTTAGGTATTTATAAAATTTAGATATTTTATCATTTGGTCTGAAATATAACATTTTTCTTTCTCTTTCTAATCATACGTATGTTAACATCTATATATTTGTGTTTAAAATGGTATTCTAAAAATGCGTAATTGTTAATAAATCGAATATTTTAAGAGATATATTTTGAATTATATCATAACTGTTTCTTACAATTAAAATTTGAGAATATAAAAGTTTGAGAACATACTTTTGTAGAAGAAACCATATGCAACGATTGATACCATTAACCTTTCGTGCACCTTCATCAATTTTTAAGGGCATAAATCACTAAGTTTTGAAAATTTGTGAGATGAAAGGCAGAAACATGTAAATATCGTAAAAATTTTAAAAATTAAATAAATAACATAAACATTTTTAAAAAGAACATTTTAAAGTCACGTATGATAGTTATAATATGAAGAATATGTGGTATTTGTGTAAAATCTCGCCAACCATGAAAGTGGGATCAATTTCAGCCGAACTAACAGCAATCATTTGAGAGGCAGATATTTCCTAATTCCATTCAAGATAGCAACGAATGAGTCCTCTACATTGCAACTTTAATGCTCATAAATTCTTATATTTTATGCATATATAAATTTAAGGGGTGGAGGGGGCTTTCCTGATGTTTTTCATTACTCAATAGCACTGATCCTCCTATTCCTCGGATGCACATACTCATAATCGTAGTTATCTCTAAAATGTTTAAATGCAAATAGAAAAGTTAAGGAAAATAGCTAATAGAACTTTGTTAAAATAAGGACTAAACAAAGTTTTTTTTTGTTTTTTTGTTTTTTCAAATACTTGAAAAATAGCAAAATACGTAACGTCACATCGCTATGACAAATAGCAAAATAGGAAAAACTGTTCACCTTACCCTGCAGGAGGAATATCACATTGCTTGGTGACACTGTTCTAATTTCACGAAAATGGTCAACGGGAATTTACACAAGTACCAAATCTTTTTATTTTATATAAAGTAAAGATCAACAAAAATATTCTCTCTGGCTTTCAATAAATGCAGTTAACTAGCGCTTCCTTAGAAAATTCTGTCATTTGTTTGTATAGTAAATAATCATTTTATTTTCAGACATAATTTCCAAGTTGCATTAACGATTTGGTCCTGAAGTGACATATCATACAAATCAAGTTGGTAAGCATTTGTATGTGTTCTTCACTTCTCTTCTCTTCAATTGCTCATAATCCTTATTATGTGAATAAAATTAGTTAAAATTTCTTTGATTGTAATTGTGGCAATTTTATTTTCAATTTTATAGTAATATTACTCATAGAACCACGCACAAAAATCCAAATTACTACATTTTCAATAACAGTTGGAGATTTCATTCTATTTCCTTTTGATATACTATAGGTTAAGATGTTACTGAATTTTCAATTAATAGTTGCAGTTATTTTATAGTTTTAACAAAAAACTACATTTCAATTACAATTTACATAATAGCAATACATGTTAAATATCGTGCAAATAATCTTATTCTACGATGATAAGATAAATACGGATATATGGATTGCTATAACATTAATTTGCTACGTGACTTGTTGCATATGATATAAATTATCAAGAGTTACAGAACACTGTATCAGGGATCAATAATTTATTACATAGTGGGAAGAATGATAAATGTTTTATATGTTGTGTTTTCGTTTTGGTTGCTAGATATTTCAATTTCCATTCAACATTTCCATGCCACTTAACTCAATTGTGGCTCACATCAACGGTTTCTTAACGATGAAAGCAAATGAAGCTGTTTGAAATTATTCATCATTTATTTACATCTAACTCTATTCCATGCAGTTCTTATGCATAATGTCTAGTTTAACTCACAAATTTACTGAAATAAATAATGTTTAAAATGTTTCGTATCGAATTTGATTTTAAATTATGTAAAACGGACGTATGTTGGTCGTTGAAACAGTATGAGATGGTCAAACATTGTATTATTAAGCACCCTTATACGAATATATATGTAAAAAAATACACTTTCGATTTCTGATATTTTCTTGATTTCTAAAATATTCGTAACAATTGCTATTTGTTAAGCAATTTTTATTAAAATAGAACTTTTTCACATCAAATTGTTGAAACATTTTACAGAATAAATATTTTGACTAAAAATTATTTAAAATTTTATATATACATAATTGTTATACATTATTCTTTACTTTAATAATGTATTGTAATTCCAAAATTAATTATATAAATTTTAGTATTCAATTACATATACTGAAATAATGCTATAGTTATATGTAATATTCAAGAATTTGTTTAATGTATTTTTCACAAAAAATTAATAATAATTAAAAAGAGAAACATTAGAAAATAGTTTGTTAGAAACTACGCTATTTATAAGCTTTTATCTGATTCATTGTATGAAAAGATTTATTAACAATAAAACAGGAAACAGATTATTACACGAAGATCAAAAGAATTTGAGTTGGGCTAGAGCGAATTTTAAGGACGAAAAAATGCTCTTAAAATAGGTTTTGGTATTTCACTTCGAATTAGCAATTAAAATATAATTTGTCATCTAATGGGAAGAATTCAAGTCATGGGTATTAGAATCATTTTAATGAGTTAAAAGTTTCTGAAATGTTTCTAATTAATTTTAATACTTTTCTTAAAAATAAAAGGAAATTATAATCTTCTGATTGATTGTTTTTTCTTCTATTTGAAAAAAAATACTTTCCTTTTGGAATAAAAATGTAACATTTTTTTTTACGTTTCATTTGCGTTTTCATTATATAAAAAAGAATAAAAATCTTTTATAAGATATCTCACCAGAAGAAAATGCACAAATGAGTTCTCATAAAATACAATTTGTAAGTGAAACTCAATTGTTTAAATATTGTGTTCACTGGAATGTCATTTAAAAGACATTTTATGAAAAGATTTTATCAAGCAGAAAAGATTGGAATCGTGTTTTCCGCATTAAATAAAGTGATGCATAAAAAAATGTTTTTCTCCTCTCTCTTTATTTTGAGTTTTTTCGTTAATATTTTATGCAGGGCTTAAGTAAAAAAGGGGGGAAACACTGAAATTTTATGTTTTGTCCAATTAAATCATATCTTTTCCATCGCATCCATTTTTTACCCTTCTTGTTTCATGAAGTTGTTTTACATCAAAATATTTTTCGAGACCTTTCTGAATCCATTGCTGAATTGATAAAAAAATAACTCGCTTACATTTTCCTCCTACATTATGCTTGAAAATTTATTATTATTATTTTCGTAGTGTATATCGGTTATAATTTTTTAAATTCTTTTTTATAAAATGACAAATCTTTTGAAGCTTCTAGATTTATACGCATCTTGGGAATTTTGTTTGACGTTTAACAGTAATTAATTATTTAATGATCTTCATCCAGGTTATGTAATTGATTTTATTTATGAATAAACTGGAATATTTATGCTACATGAAAATTCATAGATTCAAATACGTATTTTCGAAATATAAAATCGTGTTTATTACAATATACTTTTTCTATAAATAGTAATTTTCAAATGTAATACATTTTTATGTATTTTAGCCTCTTTGATTATAAATACTATATTATATCAAATATAAATTTTAAAATTCGCAACACTCTTAGTCCCGAATGAAATCTTTGGCTCTCGAAGTAAATTTTACTTAGCAAGAATTTTAGAAAATTTTATTAATAGTTATATTTCTTCTTTAATCCTGTATTATGATAATATTCTCAGCGTTTCATATCTCAGTCAACTCAGAGTGTCTACTATGGTGTTGTTCTGTTTCTCACTTTCTTAAATGTATGGAACCTAAGTAAATTTCTTTGCCTTATTGTTTCACTTCAGACGTTGGGCTATTTACGAATTTCTCTTCATTAATCTCGGAGACTTTTGGTAATCGTAATTGCATAGAATAACAACTCCTTGTCAACCTAACAAATTGCGATTAGATAAACCAAATGAATACAAGAAGTGTAGTGAATTTAATTACAGATAGTGATAATTATATATACGAAATAGAACTGATAGGAAAGAGAAGAGAAATAGAGATTAACGACGAGCTATAAGATATATGTAAATTGGATTGAATCATCGTCATTAATCATTTTGACTCATACGAATCCTAATTAGAGTAATACGAATCGAGTTTACTATAAACAAGAAGTATGTGAATCGGAACGAGTGATTTGGTAAGCTAAGATTTCATTATTAGTACATAAACTAGGATTAACTAAATTAAGAGAGATTCAGAGACGGAACGACCCTGTATATGCTTTGATAAATAATAAAGCACGTTGTCTTTCTCTTACGTATCTTCACTTGGAGTTTTGAACCTAATGTCTATTTAATTAGACTTTAAGATGACTGTTAAATTAAACAATGAGGAAGCTCGTCCTGCGCTGGGATCTACGGAAAAAATTTATTGAGATATCATGAAGAATTCTTGTCCAAAAAAATTTCATTTCAGAATGCATTTCATTCATTTTTATGCAATGAATATTCATTCACCTTCATTATATGAAATCGAAAATAATAATAATTTAAAATATCTTGTGGTGGATTAATTTTATATATTTTTCTTATAAATCCTTTGGTTGTGGAATACATTGAATTTGTTTAAGTAAATTTTTTATACTATTTCTGTAAATAATTTGTAAAAAAGAATTGGTAAAAAATAATTATTCGACAGTTCGAGTTGTGTTGTAGAGTTTATATATTATGAATGATAAAGGCGACAATAATATACATTGTCTCATGAAAGGCAGTTTTTGCCTATTTGCTTGTGATTATGAAATTAAATGAATAAAAATCTAAATAGGGGAGTGTTATATAAATATGCGTACCTTACAGACAAGCAAGAATTATTTGAAATTCTGTATTTCAGAGTTCATACAACCTGTTTTGAGCCAGATAACTTTGATATAGAAAACTATTATACTAATTTTTTTTTTAAATTTCTTATTGTTCTTTCTATTCGATTTAAAATCTTTGCATAACATTAATCACAAATTAACATATACCCACACTTTTAATGAGAAACCTACAGATTAATCCTTCAGTAAAAATACATTCAACTGCCCATAATCGTCGGGTATTTTAGCTAGTTAAAATGAAATAAACTATTAACTATATTCAATATTATTCTTATTAAAAGAAAAATAACTTATAAGATATATATTAACAAAAAACCTGGGATATTTTTATATATCTCGTTTACCAAATGGTAGGTACTTAATAATGGAAGATAATTTATCATCATTTTCCTTTCTATTGTTTTTTTCACAACCAAGTTTTTCATAAAATTAATGTAGTATATAAAACTAAATAAATCTTTATGTAAGAAAATAGCTTTATAATTAATATGGTTTTATAGTTAATGTTTCAGTTAAGAGTAAACCTTATTGTACTTCTTTTTGCCAATAATATATGAAAAAGGGGAAATATAATGAAAAACTCAGCAGTTTTCATTTTTATTAAGTTTAAATCAGTTTTTAAGAGATACGTAATCTTCAACATACCCTTTATTTCTGGTTCAAACCAGAATAAGCTGTTATAACACAAAAGCCTCATTTAACAAAATCCAATGATGCCACTGTTATCTGAAGCAGAAATTAATCTACACAATACTTGCCATTACTTTCTCGTGGGTTCTTAAAGAAGCTGTAGGCTGAACCACCTGATTTCCCACGAACCAGCTGCCACGACATCCTGTTACAAGCATCGTAATCTATTCCCAAAATATTTCATGTGGTTTTCTGAGAGCTTGTTATACGTTGCTTCATTGTGCCCGACAGATAAACGAGGACCTGTGGTGCTGTTTCGGAAGTCTTATTAAGTCTTGTGGTTCTTTATAGTGAGAGACTTGGTTGACAAGAATCATTACTGACAAACTGAGAAGCTCTACTGAGGAAAACTGCAGTTCATGACAATGAACGGTAAACAAATAGTAAGATTGTATGTTGAGTGTTTTGTATTTCATTAGAGAAACGGTCTTATCTTAAAATAATGAAGTAAGAGGCTTTCAAGGATTCGAAAGGGATAAAAGGAAAAAGTTTCTTTTTCCGACATTTTCTATTTAATTAATGGTTTTAAGGAGGACTGAATAGGCTTCTTATATACATACATACATATATATATATATATATATATATATATATATATATATATATATATATATATATATATATATATATATATCGATATTGATTTTATTCAAGTAATTCTTTTTCTTGTAACTTTAGCAATTCCTTTAACTACGAATATGTGAAAATAACGGATTTCAAGTATCTTTATTTTTATGCTTGAAATTATGTTTTGAAGTAAAGGGATATAATTGGATTTTAATTATAAATGTCCTATAAGAACTCATTTCCTTTCGTTAGAGTGTAAAATGCAACTTTATGTTAATGTTAGATACTTTTATATTAAAATTTTTAAGAAAAATTTAAACTTTCTCATTTTCGTAGTAATGCTTAGGTAATAAGCAAATACAAAAATAAAATCTTCTTGCTGAATGAAAATATATAATTTTGCACATTAATATGAAAATATAATTTTGTATTCTTTCATTGCTAATATACTAAATAAAAATGAATTCAAACTTTTTGACATCATAACACAAATTTTTCAAGCATCTATTTAGAATAGTAATATATTTATACCGAACAAATGTCTTGAATTCAGTCAGATGTGAAGTTTTATAAAGTATTTTAAACTACATTACTATAGAAATAAAATTCCTTCCTATAGAAATAAACATTTTTCAGTAAACCTTATTTAATAATTTTGTAGTATTTTCCAGCATAAGATATAAGAGTGTGAATTCAAGACTTTTTTCCGTCTTTATTTTTTAAATTCGTCAGTATTTTTTTTATCATTTTAAAAAATAGTAAAAGTAAATAGTATCTAAAATGAGTCATAAATGAATATTATTATTTTAGAATGTATTTACAGGAGGAAACTTATGAATTTAAAACGGTTCGTGTAAAATCCAATAAAAATTAATATTTACTTAAATATCTAATATCTGTTTATAACCCATCCAGTTATGACATTAAAACACTATACATACTTTCTCGCTTGAACATTCAATCAAATTTCATAAACCAAACCATTAGACTATCTAAAATGTATTGTAATTACTTAAATGATCCTAATTTCAATAAAATAGATGTGTAAACTGCTTTATTTTTCTTAAATTTTATTCAAAACATATTTTCTAACGTACAATGTAAAAAAACTTAACAACAATTCATAAATTAATCCACTTTCTAGATTTTAGGCAAATTATAAAGGTATTACAAAAACTAAGCATTATAAATTAATAATAAAATAATTCTACTCATTAATAAAATAGCTTGAATTACTATTCCTTCAGATCTTCCTATCACTTTTACTTAAGCTAAATACTGTATTGATCCACAATCTGTGAACTTGAATTGTATCGACAAACTTCAGCACTTTACGCTGACGCCCAAAGATATATTTACGCACGCCAAGTTAAATAACCTCTTCAAAACTTTCTTACAATTTCAAGCAAAAGCAAAACCAAACAAAATCGCCGTGTTTACGAGTTGTTTGCCTACACCGATGGAAAATAATGCTGAGCAGTGGCAACGCTAGAAATCTCGACCAAAGGCAACCCAAAAAAAAAGAGTTATGTTCCTTGAAAACTCCGCGTTTCACACTTCCGAAATTTCCGAAAAGCCCCCTTCTCTTATCGGGGTTTTTATCTTTCACTTTCCGTATCATAAACGCCGAGATCGTGCACGAAATCCAGTATTTTACTCGTGAACCAGCATCTTTCCAGCATCTTTTTTTTTTTCGGTTGCTTCTTAACAATTCTTCGTCACCACGCCACTGCAAGAACGAAGATCAAGTTTCGATTCTTTCCGGATTCTGTGCTCTCCCCTCTTTTCGTCACGCCATGCTGTAAACTGGGTTGGGATATTTTTCATTCACTTCCCTTCACCACCCTTGTTCGAGATTCTGGAGTCACTTCTCCACTTTCCCTTACTTGCAATTTCCGGAATTTTGCTTGACTGTGTAATGCAGGATTTTAACAGAGCGCTTTCACTCTTCAATGTGCATTCACCTGTAATGGTGCGTAATCCGTGTTTCAAAATAAATAATTTTTACATTCCTTAAATTAGCGGCTGTTAATGTAGTTACTGAGTTAATTTAGGAATAAATGCTGACCAACATATTACAAAGAGAGGGCTTGGATACATTCTCTTACTTACACCGTGATTTTAACGTCGGCTTAAACAGGAATATAAAGTTTATTAGTGAATAATGCTTAGTAGTTAAGGCAAATTACATTGTGAAATCAAATTACTTCAGTATGTTTCATGCTATGTAAGATTTGTTTAATTTTAACCTTGTCAGATTAAAATGAACGCATAAATCATCATTTAATTCTGAACACAAAATTTATTTTTTTCTTCTATTTATTACATATGCTTTATATTAATGAATAAGTTAAGAGCTTTGCAAGACGACTTGTGCAAGAGACATTTTTATGAAAACTTAATCATTTTGATGTGAAGTATAATAAAGAAGGAAGTTCTTTTGAAATTTAGATTATTTTTACACACTTAAAGTAAAAACAGATTTAATATTCTTTATATAAAAATCCAAAGTATATCTTTAATATTTAGAAAAAACAACATGAGTATAATATGTAAAGATATTCAATAAAACGAAATGAGAAAATAACGTTTACATTTCTTAATATTTTATTTGGATTAATATAATAAATTCTGATTAATATTCTATTAAATATTTGAATAAAAAATGCTTATCAAATACAAACATGTTTATACATTTCTTTATAAATTCATATAAATACTTCTTTTATTTACTTACTAGATTAACCAATTCATCGATTTATAAGACTATCGATTTTTGAATATTCATGGGTATAGCAGATTTTAAGAAAGGACAAAGAACAGAAACATACGACATTAAACTTCTTTCATTTTACAGACTAATTCTTAAAATTGGTACATTGCATTTTTGTGTAGCATATGAAATTTTAGATTTAATATCATGCCCCAAATTGCTTGATTGATATGTTTAACGTCGCACTAGAAGCAACTTGAGGGTTATTGGTGACGGATCTCTTAATTGTGAGCATCGGTCGAATGACGAGGACGACACCTGAGCTGGCACTTTCTCTTCTAATTTCCTTATCACTTCTGCGGGAGGACTTTGAGCAGCAACAGATTTACTGTGCTTAAGTTCTTGGCTACACTGCGGGTCCTTAGTGATATCAGAGCTCGAAATCATGACTCGACGAAAACTGCGGGAAGCGAGTCAACAACCATGATCACTAAGCTACCTCGGCCACTACATCAAATGGCACGTGACATGATGGTAAACTTTGTAGTCATTCGATTTTCATACCATCAGAATTATATTCATAGTAATAGTTTTATCCTGAATTTCAAGAGGACAAATCTTTTTAATTTTCGAAGCTATCCGTGACATCTTAGGAACAAAATAATAGTTTTTTTAATGTACAATAAGTTAAATTTGGCCAAGATGTCAATTGCTTATTTTCAGTAAACTAACTCTCTTGAGAATCTCTTGAATTTTGCTTATTTATAAGTTCAAATGGAGAATTAGTATCCACAATGTAACCATATTCAAAATCTACTTTCTTAAAAAGTATGCGTATAAACAAGGAATAGGAATAGAATTTATATATATATATATATATATATATATATATATATATATACATAGGAAGGTTAATTTTTAGTGTTAATCGATTTTTAAAAAATTCTTAAAATTATGTTATGTTCTTAAATTTAGATGTTTAAAATAAATTTATTAGTATGATTAAAATAGATAAACAAATGTTTAAAGAAATATTTTTCACATGGAATTCTTCTTTACGTATGAAGTGATATTTTCAGAATTTTTTTTTATTTACAGCAAATTGTTAAAGTATTTCAGTGACTTATACTTTTTAAGAGTCTAATACAACATTACGAGCAAAAATTACACTTTATTTTGTCTAACATAATTGATTAAGGCAATTACACTGTATTAATACATTTGTTTCAAATAGTTCTTCAGTAATATGCCTAGTATTAAGCAACTCTGTTTCAACTCTGATTAAAATTACATTACATGGTTACATTGTGGATACAGACATATACAATAAGGAAACAAAGGCTGATTTCTAAGTTTCATCTAATTAAAAATAGTTTATTTAAATATAACTCGTTTTATACATACATTTCTTATAAATAAAAGTAGTAATTTTTTAAACAAGGAAATTTATATATATATATATATATATATATATGTGTGTGTGTCTGTACGTGTATTCTTATATGTATATATATATATATATATGAGAGGCATATAAAATCTTCTGAGAGTATTAAATAAGTCAATAAATAGTTATCTCTTTTTTTTTTAAATTTCATTCACTAATTTTTTTGTAGTGTTGATGAGAAAAGAATTTAATTAAAAAGATTTAAGTAGTCAATTTTGACGACAGATTCCTGTCAAATTTTAAATGCAATTATTCTTCCTTAAAAGGTATTTGAAAATATATTTAATAGCTGCATTTTAGTTATTATTAAACATTTAATATTTTTTAAGATAATTACATTCATGTATTTAGCTCTTAAGATATTTCTATCAAATTATTGTAAGTACGAATAATTCTTAATAATCAAGAACAAATTTAATAAGAAATAAGAAATAAGATTAATTATTTTTCAAATGTTGTTTTATTCTTTGAGGTATGAACATACTTATGATTTAAAAATTTTATTGTTTTGAGAATTTTACTTAATACAAAAAATACATTTTTTTTTTAATTTTGCATTGCTAAAATAATTTCTAATTAATGTAATAAAATCAGTTAACTAAGGAAATGAATACTATGTAAAGAAAAAAATCATTTTTAATACTTATGATATATTCAAAGAATATATTTTTTGAACTTCAATTTTTAACAAATGGTTATAAAAATCTCTTTTATTCCGTGAAAAGAAACACTTGAATGGACAATTTTGATATTAACTATAGCAATACCACATTCACTTGATTAAGGATCATATACAAAAATCAAGGATTTTCTGCATCACCTCTTGATTAACTCTTTTGCCAGCACGTATAGTGACATTTTCAAATTTAAAATATCCAAATAAAAATAATTATTAGAGCACTGATATAAATATCAGTTTTGGCTAAAGAATTTATTTTTTATAATCTACATTACATTCCTAGAAGCAAATTTTAAAAATAACGCCAAATAAGAAAAATATGAAGATGTGTTGTACATTTTAATTCAAATATTTTCCTCCCAATTAAAACTCTTCAATATTTAAATATAAATTATGTACTCAACTACAAAAACTGACTATTTTTAAAAACTGTATGCTTAAAAAGTTTTTGCTGAAGAATATTAAAGTTAATTTTTGAATTTGATAATTTTAATACTGATTCTAAATTCAAGCGGTTTTGAATTTTTAAAATCTGTCATTTAAATGTATTGCAATTAATATCATGAAAATAATATGTTTTTAACATAAATGTTTCAAAAATTGTCTAAAATTAAACTGGATATGCTATTATTATTCAATTCTAATTAGAAAATGCAAGGTTTTGCTTTATACTTTGTTAAAATTTTATCCATTAATATTTAAAGTTATGTACTTATTAAGTTTTTAATTGTGACTTGAAATTTAGTTTTATAAGTCAAAAACATCTTCAAATCTTTTTCTTTAAATAATCATTTCCAATTTCTAAAAAGAAGTTAACAATATGAAAAATTTAGAAAATAGCTGTACAATAATTACAATTAATCGCAGGTGTTTTTTAATAAAAATAGTCTAATTGTAATTTTAACGAATTTCTAATTTTTTTTCCTATTCATGATTTTTTTCTCAGACATTAAATGCTGGTTATTCTTCAAATAATTTACAATATTTAACAAAATTTATGATTCTCATGTACTATAAAGAAAATTACATTCTTCCTGAAATTGTAAGAATTCTTCGAACCGGAAATTGCAAGAATTCCAACCAAGCCATATATCGATAAAATCAAGAAACCTATTTTAAGGTCACCCATTTATATTTTAGAAGACGCAATTTCTCTTATATTGTTTTAATGCTGTTGAATGGAATGGAATGTTTCAATTTAAAACTTAATATATTTTAACAAATTCTTAATACAAAAATTATTTAGTTTTCAAATAGTCTCCATGATTATCCTATAGATTAAACTAGGCTAGTAAAAAGTGTAATTTGATTTGAACAAAAGAATATATTTGGAATTAAAATCCTGCAATTTTCTGCAAGTCAAAGGTCAAAGTTTGGGATTGCTTTCAAATACGTGTTTATGTTTTACTCTTTCATAATTACAGAGAGCAACCAATCATTCTGATCATTTGAAACACTCTAGTTAGATATATAAAATAATTAAACATTTTATATTTATTTAAATATTTTTATATTTTTGTAGCTCATCTAATCATTTTCTGTCTCCTCTCAAACCTAATACCTCCATTTCATTACCAATCTGGACCTCAAATTGTTCCTATCCGGAATAGGAGACACGGCTGTTTAGTAGCGTAATGTGTTCACCGTACAGGATCCCTAAGAACTCAATAATTCCTTTCATATCGTCCTATCAAACTCTACTTCCGAAAGAAAACTATAAAAGGGAGCCTACGTAAGAAACATAATGGAGAAGAGGAACATACTTTCAGATCATAGAGAGTATTTTAAGTGAAGCCAGGGCTATCCAGAAAATCGTTGTTTTAGGAGCAAGGACATTTTACGATGAGAAGATGGTTCCGTTTTATTACATCTGCGCATTTTTGTGTTAGCGAAAGAATTACTGTGTTCTAACTAGTGGAGACGTTTTTAATGAGAGGAATATAACAGCCCTTGTTCTGTGAAAAGAATATGAGCATAAACATATGAGGATATGTAGTGCTACACGAGTAGAAGGCATGGTGGTAGTAGACCTTATTGAGAATAATTGTATTCAAAAAATTTTGAAAAATTGTAGGATTTTATTATCACACATTTATTTGTTATAGTTAATATAAGTTTCGTATTGTCACCGAAAACGTTAATAAAGCACTTTGAATTTCGGAAGTTATTTAAAATTATTGGAATTCAAAACTGTGCTTAAAGTTACCATAATTCCACCGAATGTTTGTGATACAAAAGCGGAATTAAAGCTAAAATAATAATAATAAAGTAGTTTTAGAAGAATTTAATAGTTTTATTTTATTTTATTGGCTAGGAAAATTAAGATTTTAATATTAATATGCAAGTCAATAATTCAGTTAAAAGGGGGAAAAATCATTACCTATATATCCAGTTATTATAAATCCTTTTCGAGATAAGTATTTTAAATAATTTTAGTATTAAAATATAGTTTTTATATAGAGTTTAAATTACTAAATGAGTCAATTATTTGTTATGATAATTAAAGAATATTCCAAGATACATGTGATTATTTTGAATTTATAAATTCTATAAGATATTATCCTACTCCTTTGCTCTTGAAACTTTTTCCTTTCTATGGAAGCAACAAGAGGTTTCAAATAAATATAGAACAATGACTATTGTAACTGCTATTTTAAACCCAAAGTTTCTAACAATCAATGAAATAAATATAACGAAAATTTTGTATATAATTATCCTCATTTTACTTTTTGTAATATCATGTAAATTATCATTTTGATCTTTTGTATAGCATTTATTTACGTTAATTTTTTACATTTAAATTTAATAATAAGCACAGTTTCTATGTTAAACAGTAATGTATAAAAATGTTACTTTATTTTTATTTTTCTTATTTATGTTAATTCAACATTTATTTAAAATAAACATGCTTTATTAAATTGGGGGAAATATCGCCTTCAAACAATAATAATAAGTCTAATATTCAGAAATGTGTTCATCTAAGATCTGCTAGGCATTTTTTTTAACATTTAGGTCATAATTAACGGTATTTAAGTCAAGTGCTCCTTAAGAAATGTTATATATTGTGTCATTGAGTTCACAATTCAATTTTTTTTTACAGAGGGAGCTTTCAAATCTTAAAAAACTTATCACTCCTTTCAATATAATTTTACTTATTGTAAAAAAAAATTATTCCTTACTTTTGAATCAAATAAATGCTATAAAAGAATAATTTAATTGTTGAAGTATGTAAAATACGACATTTTTGAGATAAAATAATCATATGATTAAAGCAAGTTTTTGTGTACTTATTACGATTACATAAAATAAATTTTATTTCTACTAAAATAAATTTTATTTCTACTAAAATAAATTTATTTATTTCTACTGAAATAAATTTATTTATTTCTACTAAAATAAATTGATTTATTTCTACTAAAATAAATTTATTTATTTCTACTAAATTTAATGAATTACATTATTTACATCTTGTTATATTTAAGCACTGAACTTACTCATTATATAAGCCGATGAGGTTTGAAATATTTTGTGATCTGTTTCAAAGTGGTCCTCAAAAGTATTTGCACCATTTGTGTTATTTCTTTAAATATTCTTCGATAGTATTTTTTAACTTCCAAAATAAAGTATTTAAGTGAATTCATTGTATCAGTTCATGATTAAATGCGATAATTCTAAAATAGATTTAGAAAATAAGGAGATATTTAAGAAAATTCACTTTAGAGGAATCTTAATGTGGCTTTCAGAAACATCTGGTACTTTACCAGCTAGAATGAAATGAAACTGAAACGTTTTTGATAAACGTCATTTTGAGTTTCTTTTAGAGAAACTTAATTATTAAGACTTAAGGAATTTAAAATGATTTCCTTTTTCGCAAAATCGCCTTTAAATTATTTAAATCCTTCAGCTTTCCTTTTTGTTTTCTAAATATTTCTGAAAAAGAAATTAAACAAAACAAAGAAGTGAAGCAAGGCTATTGTGGGTTTTCTTTCTTAAGTAGATTATAGGCTTGTTGATGGAATCAGTTACTATTTTTGTTTTTTTTAGAAAATAAAAATGACTTACTGTGCATTTATTTTTTTGAAAAAAATACAGTTGAAAAAGCAGTCTAAAGAAAACTTAAAGTGTTTCACTTTATTTTCAGGCCGAAATACTTTAGAAGAATATTGTACCGAAATATTCTAAATTCTATAACCAAATTTGAAAATGTAATATAAAATAAATTACTTAAATTGGTAGAATAATAATTTCTTATTAAAATTGCACATCTACTTTAAATTTCGCTCCACACTGTTGATTTCAAAGACTCAGAAATTAACACTTTTTACATTTTTTTTTTCCAAGGAAGGTATAATAATTATAATATTTAAAAAATTTCGTTAAAAATTAGTTTTGGTCCTTTGCCAAAAGTGTTAGTATTTTTACGCATCTTTAGTTCGAATGGATTTTAACAGCTTAAAACATTAAAAAATACACTTAGAGATATTAAGCGAATAACTACAAGAGATAAAAGTTATTGAATTATTTTTGAAGTGAAACACGAGTCCAGAAATGCGTCTGTAATAAATTATTTCACGTTGTGAGGTTTAATTCTTTACACTAAGAGAATTTTAAAAATTCCCCTCCACCTTCAGTTAATAGTCGCTAAGACTGTTTTTTAATTTTTAATTCAAAAGTTTTTCAAGTGGAGTAGAGTGAGTGAAATTGAGGTTTGTTTTCCATGATTTCTGTTTCATAATTAAACAAAGCTGTTATTTCAAAGCTATTTCGAAATTTCTTAAAATTTAATTTAATGTATGCGATGAAAAATTATCTTTGTCATAAGATTTATTAATTCTAGATTTTCTTTTGTTGTTATTGTTTGTATCTCTTACCTTCGCTTTTTGTGTTTAAATCTAATTTGTTTCCATTAACATACATTTAAAATATTACTTAACTTATTTTAGGTTCTCCATTAATGCTCGTTTATGATTTAAAAAACAGAATTATAATCTCAATTAACAAGCAAATAATCTCAGATGACTGTGAAATTCCAAAGTAAAAAGTATATAAATAATTCATGATTATTATTCACATTTATTATAACATTTATAATGAGCGTTTCATTCGAAATGAAAATAAATTGTGTTATTAACATTAATAAGACTTTAATAACCATTTATTTTATATCTAATGCATATATTTTAAAGTTGTTTCCCCATTCAATTCAAACATTTTCGAATGAAGCTAACTGTTACATTTTCATTTGCGTGTTCATCAAAAACTATTCTAATTTCATTAATTTTCTTATAGTAACTATATTTTAAGTGTCTATGATATACATTATTAAACTCTTATAACTTAAAGATAATGAGTTATTTCCTCCTTGGTGTGAAATGATTTCAAAAGTAATCAATGAATTATTCTTTAGTTGACTTCAAAGTTCCTATTATTAATTAATTTCTTAATGATTGGTTTGATACTTCAGTGTTATACATAAATATCATTTTAACAGAAAAATATGTAATTTTCTATGATAGTAATAAGTAAAATATAATTACAATGAAAACATTGGACAAAATTACACATATATTACACGTTACCAATTTTCTTAAGACTAAAAGCAAAATGTACTAGTTCTTTTAAACATGCATACGAGGAATTATCATGACATACGTTGAGCTTAAATCACTCTATCACATTATTTATATACATACTTTAATTCCTTTTATTATGAAAATTACTAAAATTACTTCTCATTCTTATGTAACTTATTACACTTTTAATAATACAATAAGGATTTAATTGGATTATTAAATAATATTAGCTATCCTAGAGTTCAAAAAGGGTTTATGTAAAATACTCAAAATTATTTTATATATGATTTACAACATTAATGATAAGGGAAAAGCTCAGAAGTTTTTGTAAAATCACAGAAAACTTCTATAAATAATGTCATTTTTAAATATAAAAATTCATGATAATTAATAATGCATTAAAATACTTTTAGTTAAGTACTTAAATTTTCCAAAAAGGAATTTTAAGAACATTTATACTTTAGAATAAAAAATGCAGTGTAATTTAAATAACGAATCTGTGTTATACAGCCACTATTTTATTTATTTTCGGTAAGTTAATTTCCTCTCCCTCCTTTTTGATAGGGATCGGAAAATGAATAATTCTTCTTTTCAGTTATAAGCAATAAGCAAATATAATTCGATAAATATTACAAAGATCACAAAAACTGTTGTTTGAAAAATAGAAAAGATTTTAATTTCAATGAAGAGCATATAGCACGTTTTAAGTATTTAGTGTGATGTTAGTACAGTGCAAAACCAAAATTAATCAATGCAGTTTCTTATAAAATTAATGTCTTGATAGCTATAATTTTCAGTGATCTGAATAACAAGATCATTTTTTGGTATACCTATCTTGCATTTTGTAGTAATTACAATGTATTTTCTAATGAAAATTCTTAGATTCCTGATACTTAATTGAGAAATAAATAGAGAGATAGAAATTCTAAGTAATCTGAAAGTTTTGATTTAACGACACTTACTCAAACTTCATTGTTTGCTAAAATGTATGGCTTATATTCAATTTATTCTTTAATATTTTGTTTTAAATATTTTATTGATGGCATTTCAAACTGCAAAATCTTTTTATTTGTAAATAAAATAAAACTTACTTTTTAAAAATACGTCGTAAATAGAATTTTAAGGATGAATGAAAAGATGGGATTTTCAAATCATTTTGTAATAGAATTTATTGAATACAAAGAAAAAGAAATGTAAACCCTGTTTCAACCCAAACAAAATTTAAATATTTAGAAATGGGATATAAAAAGATTTATTTACTAATGATTTTAGTATTCTCGATAAATTGTTTTATTAATATTTTTTTCAATTTACAAATAAATTAGAAAAGAAATCTATCATTTTCGTCTGAATAGTAACAAAAAGAATCCAATTTTATAAAAATTAATAATATAAACTAGCTAATTAAAATAATTAATATTGGGGAGAAATTAATAAATGTTATTGGAAACTAAAATTACAATCTCTTTATTTTGAATTTATTAATTGTATTAATTTTGCTTTTTTAATAACTAATTTGACAGTTCAAATAATTAATGAAGCATCAGCTATCTTCGCTTCTTCAATTAATTGCTCGTATCTTGTAATCTGTCAGAAGATATATTCTTTTCGCTCCATGTTTTTTTAGATGCTCTACAAGTTTCCTTCTTAATGAAAATCCTAATTATATTTTTCGAATTAAATTTCTTTCGAAACTTTCTTAATGGTAATTGCCTTAGAGTTCCAATAATTTTCAATGTTCTATTCTACGATCTTTTTTCCCCCTTAATTCTCCTAAAAATTTAACGATTGCGTTTTTAATTTTTTGGAATTTTGAAGGTTAGGAGATGAAAAATATTGAAATTATTTTACGGAATCTTACTGAATTAATTAAATCTTGAATGTATTTTTCCATGCGAGCGTTTCTATACTATTCTTTCGCAAAATAAATATTCATTGCTTTATAATTATCTTTTTATTTAGTTATTCATTAAATATGTGGTGATTCAAAGATTGATTAATTTTAAATTAAATTAATGTACTTCGGGGAAACATATTTCTCAAATTCGCCGAAATTGTTTTAATTGTAATAATCATAACATTGTATGCATAATATCAATGTGTTGTGTGATAAATAAATATCTTAAAATTGGTGTTATCCATTTGAAACGACTGTGTTTGAAAGTGAATTGAAAAAGTAATATTTGAATAAAGGAATCTAAAAGGAATTAATTTCAAAACAAATTCTCCCAATTTAATAATGACATTTTAATTATTAAAAATCATTTTTCAATACCTATAAAGTGATATTCAAAATGCAATGATAATTGATATAAACAGATAAAATATTACGATAACTCTTATTTTCCTGAATTGCTTATTGATTCTAATATGATGATTTCATATTATGGTGTTCTAAATAAAAATTTACCCATTAAATTTGTTAATAAAATTAATATATCTTTTAACAAATAAATCATGAATTTTATTACAGTTATTAATATAGTCAGCAAAGCCCAAAGAAAAATTTTAGATCTATTTCTAGCCATGATGTTTATTTGCAATGCTTTCCGCTTTTCTACAAAAATAATATTTGCTGTAAATAAAATATAATATATATAGTTTTGGAAAATTATTTTATGTACCTCGCATTCTGTTATACGACTTCACTTTCAAATGCAATGTACATTGCACATCTTTTTTAAAATTCATTTAACCACAAAATTTCAATCTAAATGAACTTAATTAAAATATGAGGCAAAATTTATTAAAAAGGCACAAGAAATTGAATATTTCGACATCTAAAAAACTCTTATGTACTTTATAAATCTACGCAAAAGATTTTAAATTAAACGGAAAAGAACACGTTTAAAAAGGAATGAAAAAACACCTGTCGTAGTTTAATATAATCTCCAATTAAGCAACTTAGGTTTATTTACTGCACATCTCCCGGACTAAATTTAATTACATTAATAGCATTAACTTCTCTCTTACTTTAAAGCGTCAAGAAAAACTGGAAACATCCTTTTTTTTTCTTTCAATTCTAGCAATGTTTTCACTTTTCTAGTTTTCACTTCGAAACAGTGTCACGTTCTACCTTTATACTCTGTTTTCCCACCCCCTTTCTAAAACCTATATATTTTTTAGGTTATGTAAGCGTGTTCGAAAAATCGTGTATTCTTTTCTTCTTTTTTTCCGCTTTCTTATTTGACATCCCGTATAGACAATACTACCCTTACATGTTGCTGGCTGTACGTTGGATCAATATGTCATATTTTATAGAGGAGGACTATAAAAACACTTTGGATTCGTCTTAAATTCGTAGTGTTTTTCTTACTTTTTGCATTTGTTTCGTTTTTGTTTGGGAGTTTATCTACCTTTCTTGGAACAGAAATATGTGGAACGAGAATTCAATCTGATGTATTATGTTCTGGTCGACTCTAAAATTTATTTATTTTTTTTGCGGTAAAGATTGAAATTTCTTCGTAAAGGTAGTAAACTTTATCAGTGGTGTGGGACTTACAAAAATGTTTTAGTTTTTATTATAAATCGTGTTGTTATTTTCTTCTTGTATTTAGGTTCTTAAAGACTCCAGAAATATTATCTTTATACTTTGTTTCTTAGTCCATTATTCAATTAGAATATTTTTGAAACCGTCGGATGGTTGAAAAACGAATATGTTTAAGAAATATTTTAAGCAGACAAATCCTTGTGTTTCAGAAAAAGAAAACTAAAACACTAGAGATAAGTATTGAAAAAATGTTTATCTTGATTTCTTTAAAATAAATTATTAACTTGCTAATTATTGACTAAATACGCGCTTGATTACATTATCGAAATTAAACTACATTTGAATATGAGAAGTACTATATTTCAATATATATATATAAGTCTCGTTCTTGTTTTTATTACGGCATTTTGAAAGAATTTTTCTGTTCTGTCGATTCTATTCCTTCCAAAGAGTCCACCTTCATTCTTCAAGTCTTATCCATATATATTAGAAGTAAAACAAACTAGTTTTTCATTACAAGATTGCACACAAGGTAATTGAAGGAGAGACGACAGACTAAATGGGGATATTAATCGGGTTGAGGTCAAATTGTAACGCCCAGGATTCCTTCCTTCCCATTATTATCACTGTGTTAATAGTCACTAATTAATGCAACCTATAATGAATTCAAACCAGACAATAATTCTAATGAAGTTTATTAAGATAATCAACACTTCAAAAAATATTAAATGAAGCCTTTAGATTAAATTTCTTACTTATTCTTGAATATAAAGATTTATATTATACTTAGGACCTTAGCTATAACGAACTAATTGGATAGGTACTTAACTAAGTACTCAGCTGCAATGAACTAATTGGTTTTGAGTCCTTTGTAGAGCTTTACATGAGGGGCCAACTCACTGACCTTTTGTTTATCCTCTCAATGTTATTCCTATTTCTCTATATTCAGAATAGGTACGACAATGATATCTTCGTTGATAATTTCCAATTACTCTCTCTCTCAACAATCAACCATCATAATACATTTTTTATTTTTTAAAAAATGCATATTTTCGATTACATTCACTACGCTTTGTGCGTTAGATTATGTAGTTTTTTTTCTCCCTACAATTCTCTTTACACTTTGTACAGTCTGTTTTCTTTATGGTAATATGAATTTAATAAAATTACAATTCCTTTTCAACCAAATGAAAGAAGATTATATGTATTAGAGGAAGATAAGAAGCGTTGCAATTTGGATTAAGGATAGCGATACATAAGCGAAAACAATTTGAAAGAAAAAAAGAAGGGTGATAGATGATAACGAAATCTGATAGATATTTGTAAAATAAACTGAATCGCCGTAATTAAACGTTTTGATTCAAATGAATCCTAGTTAGAGTAATATGAGTTGAACACGTTATATTCAAGAGGTGTGTGAATCGGATTGAGTGATATGGTAAACTAAGACTTTATTATTAGAATATAAACTAACATTAACTGAATTTAGAGGATTCGAGAGAAAGATAAAGTGATTATAAATAGTCAATATTAAGAGTTAATAAATAATGTTTTCTTTCTCTTACAATTTTTCAATTGAATTTATTGATTATTTAATGAGACTTTGACAGGATTGTAGAGTTACATAACGTCAAAACTTTAATAATTATATTCTAATGCACACAAGTACCCTTTTATTAATTCAGAGAGATTTCTCAATTAAAAACAATATCATATAAAGTCTCCAAGGAACCAAGCTGTGTTAATATTTATGATATATATATATATATATATATATATATATATATATATATCTGTGTGTGTGGGTGGGTGTGGGTGTGTTCATGAGTGCGTGCGTGTGGGTGTGTCTGTGAACTAGAGTTCATGGCAATTGCAACCTTCATCTTAATTCCCTTATTTATATCATTTCTAAATTATTCCTCTCAAACTGAGTGTTGTAAATACGTCAGATATGTAGCAGAATAATTAAGCACTTTTTGTCTAATTCTTTTGGGTCTTTGTTCGAACTTGGAATTATTCGATTGAAATGAATTAATTTGGATTCCATAAGGTTTCTAGATAATTTTAAAGAAAATCTTAGTTATCTCTTTAAAGCTGGGCGACTTCAGACGTTAATATACGTAATTAAATTTACTAGATAGAAAAATGGAAATGATTTTCCCCATTTAAATGATGCATCTAGTAATAAATGTTTGTCCAAAGTGAAAAAAAAAATTAGAATGAGAACACTGAGTATCAGTCTCTTTTCATTATCATAAAAGAAAAAGTTCAATGTTATCATTAGCTGAATTTTTAAATTTTTTAAAAGTTTTATGTTAATGACAGCTTTTATTTAATATAGTGGTTTTCATAGAATAAATCTATTTATGAGGCTGAAAAATTAATACAAAAAAGAAGAAACTATATTAAATAAAAATGATTTATATCGGATATCATTGATAACTTTACTAAAAAGTTTAGCAAATTTATAAGATTTTTTTCGTTAACAGTTTTCAATATTTATTTCATGTTACTTAGGATAAAACTCATGCCATTTTAAGCTATTAATATAAGTTAATTTCCTCTTATCGTATCATGATAAATGTTTCCGGCATAAATTTCAATTTTGCCGTAATATCATTTTTCTTTTATTTCAAATTATCTAACTTTCATTCTTATAAGCATTAAAGTATATTTGAGTGAAATATGTGAAATTTAAGCGAAAAGAATCACTGATAAATAAATATACTAGGTAATTTTTGAAAAAAGGTATTTATTATAAGAATTAATTTAATGTACCTTGGGTAATTTTAGTTTGCCATAAATTTACATAGTATTTTTTAGGTATTTTGTTATTTTCTACCTATATTCTCTTTTTAGGTTACATGACATTCTTTCACGTGAAATGGTTCCTTACGAATTTTGAATTCTTAAAATCATTTTAACCTAAATTTTTAACTGACGATGCTATAAATATAGTAATTTAAATGAAAAATGTAATTCATTTGTGCATTTTAAGTAAATATTATTTACTGTGTACTGTAAAAAGGAAACATAGTATTTTAAAATTCTGAAAAAAAAAGAGAATTGTAGCTAATCAGCTTAATTACTTCAAATAACATGAATGGAAAATAATAAATGAAAATAAATACTTTCATTAATATATCGCTGCATTTGCTTACGTACTTTAAATGTACGGTTTTAGTTCTAATTACAAGATAATTCGTAATCTTCTTTTTACGAAGACATCGCAATAAACGTCTTGTACTAGGGATATAATAAAGTTTTAATTGTTATTGTGAAATAATTGAGATAATTCATTAAAATTTATTCCCCATATTAATTCTTATGAACATAATGTAGCAAATCAGATCTATTAATGTTAATTTTTTGGTTTCAGAAAGTAGTAGATTAATGTAATCCACAATATAAAGAAGAGCTCATTTCTGCCGAGTTCTACAATGAAGGTCTTCGAAAGGTCAAGAAACGCTTTGATAAATTATAATACTGGATGGTGACTTTATAGAAAAGTCTTAAGAATAATAAATAAACATCATGCTTCAATCTTTTTAATTTTTTTTTTTTTTTTTTTTTTTTTTGTAATTTTAAAGTTATTCGATACCTTGGGATAATAATTAAAACTTTACAATACTGCAGGTTACTTCAATCTAATGTTTTCTGAAACATAATAAATCAACATCATTTCTTATAATTTATAACATTATGTATATAAGGATCAACTGACATATAGAAGAAATTTTATCCAGATATCTCAGTTATTTCATAATAATATTTAAAACTTTACGATAACCCTTCGTATTCTTCATAATAATATAGGTTTTGAATCTCATATGAGTAAAATGTCAACTCTTATGTCTATCCAATCACTAGTGAATTTGACTGGATCGACAGACCGATAATGCGATTGTAATGATGAATTTGACATTGACATTAATTATGTTACAATATGACAATCATATATTATATCAGAGATGTATCACATTATAGAACATTTGAATTGTTGAAAAGAGATATTTATGCGACAAAAAAAAACCAATGGTATATAGTTAATTTGATACATATTACTTTCTATTTTTGTTTATGATAAACAAATTTTTTAATTAATTTCTATTTTTATACCATCAAATTTAGGATTTGAGATAAAGCTTCTCTCCTTCTCATATTCTTACAATTTGTATAACATAAATTTTATATAATATCTCTATATAGGCAGGTAAAATTCATTACCTCCAATGAAATTTGTATCTAACATACATGGTTATCACATTAGATTTTAAAATTAATTTCATTCTTTTTGTAAAGCTTATATTTGGGGATGATAAGAAATATTTTACTCATTTAGAAATATTGTTATGAGTTTTCAAGCGAATTTTCCTTTAACTAACATTACACTTTAGTACATTATTTGATACGATGATACGAGTGTAGTTCAAAAAATACTTGTACTTAAAGACAAATGACATCATTAAAGTAAATTGACGTTACCATTGAATGCTGACATCTATTAATCGGAGTCGAAGCAAAGGTAGTATCCATATGGTGCCAAAACAAAATTTAATAGTTTAGCTTTGAGTTGTCACCGACGAGGATTAATATATCCATTTAGATACTCCGGAAACCAAGCAACAATCAAAACTATGGTTTGCATCCGGTGAATTTACTCCAAAGAAGGCGAGGATAATCTCAGGCAGGAAAAATCAGGACGAAGAATCTTTGGGGTTCGAAAGACGTCATGACCAGGAATAAGAGTAATTGAAACTTAACAGCTGTCTAGTGAGTTATGAGGATTGCTAAAAACAAACCATTTTCGATGCTATGGGTGCTATCTCTAGGATTTTCTAAGGACTTATTGAACTACCCTCGCACGAAAACTTGCCAGAGCAAGTAACCATGACTTATGTAAATTATCGTTACTGTATAAGAAGTATAGTGAATGCAATAGAAAGATCGGAGTAGATAGATAAAGATAGATAGAGAGAGAGAGAGAGAGAAATAGGATGTGATAGAGGAATTAATGAAACTGATAGGCATACTTTATTCGTGTGAACAACTGTGTAGCGATTTACGGAGAGCGTATACCTGATTAGAACCTCGAGGCTAGCAGCCCACTAAGTTTGGATTTAGGATATTCAATCTAGCTGTTCTAAGTTATTAAGATAAATAATAACTCCATACAGCAAGGTTGAATATCCTATAATGATCTAAACCAATGTTATAATTTCTCTATTTTAGTATTGGGTTAAGGACACGATTAAGAGAACATTCTATTTTATGAGTTTGTTTTGATATATCTATTCAAGATCAAATAAACTATTTAAAAATTTTGGAACTGATCTCTGTTAAGTGAATATATATATATATATATATAATACACCTAACGATGCCAAATCGTTACAATATGATCAAATAAATTAAAGTAAATGTTATAAGATATATTTACAAAATGAACTTTTCTCATCTTTTTAAAATTATGATTTTATCAACTTTGTGATGTTGGGATATTCGCGATTTTCTCATCACTAATCTCATGGACTTTATAGTAATTTGAATTGCATAAAATTACAATTTCTTCGCAACCCAAATGAAACGTGATTAGGTAAATTAGATGAAGATTAAAATAGATTGAATTAGGAATGGCGATATTTAAATGAAAATGAAGATATGAAGAAATATAAATAAAAATGAATTAAAAGAAAAATGAAGGAAGATAGAGGACAACGGTAAGCTGATAGTTATTATTAAATTGGATTGAAATACCATAATTGATATTTAGGATTGACATGATTCTTATTCTAAGTACTAAGATACAAAGGTAATGTTAATGAGAATTGCTGGAATCCGAGGGAGTGATTTGATAAGCTAAGACTTCGTTATCAAATCATAATCTAGGATTATCTAGTTAAGAATGATTTAAAAGAGATCCATCTAATCTATTCTTGAATGATAAATAAAATATTTTATTTTTATCTTACTTAACATCAATTGTAGTCTAGTACTTACTGAATATTTAACTAGAAGAAACAGTGTCAGTAGAATATGAAACAATAAAGAAAGGGTGCTACAATCTTTTTTTTTTACTTTTTCAATTTTTTTTCGAGATATAAAAAATATATCTCTAGAGTATCTATTTAAAAAAAGCTCATTATGATTTCATAATACATTGAAAAATCAGAAAAATGAATTTTTATGAAATGTTAAGGATTTTACTTATTCACTAATTATAGTATAAAATGTAAAAGTTGTGAAACAATATAAATTTTAAATACTGTATGACATATGACATTTCTTAAAAATTTATTAGACTCAAAACTCTATATACTATTTTTAAAATGAATCATTTGCAGTACATTTTTTGTAATCATATAATAATTAAGTTAAGTCAAAGAATCATTAAACCAAATAAGTAAATTTTGTATAATAAACAAATTTAAATTGTTGCAATATAATATATAAATATACATGCATTATGATCTAGAAAATAATCAAATATCTATAATTTCCATTACAATTTACTCTATTACGTACATAAAGTAGAAAAATATAATAAATAGGAACGGAACTAAAAATATACAAAACTGTTAACACTATATTCCGAATTGATGATTTTTCCCCATTTTTTTATATTTAATAAAATGTATTGGCTCTTGGATTCACCAAAAATTCAAAAATGTTGTATAAAGCAAATATTATTTGTGTAACTATGAAAATGTGTTGATACAAATAGATTTTTAAAGACAATTTGTTTGTAACGAAATAAAAATAATTAATTTGTTCTAATATAAGATGGGAACTTACATTCTTAATAGAAAAGTAAATATATATATATATATATATATATATATATATACTTATTGATTTATTGATATTTATAACATATTTATCATTACATTAAAAGAGAATTTAAAAATAGTCCTAAAATTGTTCGTCAATGGTTTATTCAAGATTCATTTTCAATTGCCTGTTATGAAACTATTGAAATAATAATTAAGTAAACAAAATATAAATTAGAAAGATTGTTTCTATTTTTTTCCATGAAAATTGGTTTTGATGAATTGTTGAACTGCTCAACTTTTTTCAAATCTGATCTCATTTAGATTCACAAATGGTTAAACATTTCAATTTCCTCTTCTAAACGATTTTTTACATATTTTTGACATAGATGTCAAGCAGTTGTTACTGAATACTTTTATATGGAAACAGAATGAAATTTCCTTCAAACGTGTATGTAATTATTTTGTAATAACACAAATATATCAATAGTAATACCTGCTATTACGTTTCTGATTATCAATTAAATAATATTAATAAACATTTATTAATTACTAATTTGCATCTCCCCACAAGGCACTTAATAAGGTTCAAATAGATATTTTAATATTTGCACATTTTTAATAAATATCATTTATTTAATATCTTAAGCCATAAAACTGCTTAACATAAAATTCTTTATTGCAGAGTAAAATACAAAAAATGTCTAAAATAACCAATATAATAAACAATCATAAATAAAATGTGATGTATTTTGTTTTCGAATAATCTAACGAACTTTTGTTCATTGAAGCTTAAAATAAAATAGTCTGTTCTAGAATAAAATACAAAATTTTGCATCACTTTGATTAAAATTCTTAGTGACATGAATTCTTTATACCAAATAGTTGTTAATAAAACTCAACGGAAGAACCACGGATCTTCTTTTTCTCATTACCTTCATTACAATTCTAGATATGTGTCCAAGTAAGTGAAACAATTAGTTAATTGCAATGAAAAAGATCATTACGAAAAAGTATTGACTTCTTGGTAAATAAAGTTAACATTATTTTCATTCACATAATGTCTTTGATTGCAGCGATAAATTATAATTAATATTAAAAGATACATTGTAGCTTAATAGTGTTTTCTTTCTCCCCCTTTTTTTTTTTTTTTTTTTTTTTAAATTTTCATAAATATGTTTGGATTTTTGTATTATTTCGTGCTTATAAAATATTTCTGCTTTTTTAAATTTATGTTCGAGTTATTTCAAAAACAAAATAAAAATTAGCTAGTTTACATGCTAATTATTTGAAAATAATAACCAATAAAATTTTAAAAATCAAGAAATTTAATTTGCATGAATTTTATTTCGTAGATATTATTTTGTGAGGAAAAAAAGTTTTTAAATATTTAAGAAAAAGTATAAAGTTCCGTTTTCAATTCCCGCTTAAGAATTTAAAGTTAGTTTGGTGGAATATTTTACTGTAAATAATTTACAAGGAAGGTTATTAAATATATTGATACAGTCAAACAAAAAAATAATCCAAAATAAATAATAATAATAATGCTCCAATAAATGTTTCCTTTTGAAATACATTACTCGAAAATGAAAAGAATAGGAATAAAACGTAGTTCTTTGATTTTTATTTGTAAATTGATGAGTAATGATATTGAAAATGTAAAAATTACATCTAAGTTTTCTCAGCCAATTTAACATTGTATCAGACCAATATAAAGAGATAAAGATGTAATTAGGACCCACAATTACATTAATATATGAGCTAGTGCATCTTTCTATATACTTCCTCAACACGCATTAGGAAGATTTTGTAGTCTATATTCAAAATTTAACACAGTTTTTGTTTTCTCCACAATATTATTTAAAGGATTCAAGATCAATTTCACAATATCTGCCAGCTTTTGCATCTATTCTACTTAAGGTTATTTTTACATATTTTTAAATAGTGGACCATGAATTCGGCTCTTTTTATAATATAATATTCTATCATTAACATTATATTATGAATTCACAATTTCATAAAAAGTAACAACTCTAATTTTCTGCTCAGATCTATTTGAATCAATCTAATATCTCTTGTGAAAATACGCTCCTTATTTTGTTTGCTGTATTGTAATTTCAAATTTAAATTTAACTTTTCTTATTCATAAAATATTTTTAAATTTTAATGACGTCGTTACGTGATAATAGATATAATTATTATAATAACAAACACTTTTTCTATTAATGGAATACATCTGTTCCATCTAGAAATGTGTTCTTCGTTTTGTTCTTTTTTCACTACATTAACCAAAGATAATCTTATCATCTGAATAACATTTATAAAAGAACGACTTGCAAGCCTTAAACTCGATAATTCAATTAAAATTCCCCATATTATTGAATTATACCCGTAATTCCGAATGGGAAGCAAATAGTCACTATAAGTATTATCTGATTACTGAAATCTAACGAGTTTTTTTGTTTCGTCAATCAAGCAGTCTGTGATGGAAAACCTTTAAAATACTTATGTTAAGCTAAAATATAAAATTGATTGTATTGTTTAGTCCTGGGGTGAGAAAGACTTTAAATGACCGAAAACTTACATTATTCTATTTATTTTCCCTATAAGAGGTCCCACTAATTTATCAGTAATTAATAAGACTGATTTCATGAGATGCAAACTATTTACTAAATATGTGTGGGCCTAATAATGATATTTTAACCATTATTTAGAACTGCAAATGTATATTTTATTCAAAAAAGTGTTGTTTTCTTAGTTGAACAGGAATATGAGTTTTGAGATTTTGTACTTAAATACCGTTTAAAAAAGTATTCCTGAAGTATACAAAATATTTTACTCTTCTTGTACACAAATAAAATAATAAATGCACACAAATAAAATAGTCAACCAAATATTTTAATGACATTATGTTATGTTATTTTTGGAAAAATTATAGAGCATTGCAATTTTGGAAGCTTTAACTTTTTTTTCTTTTTCCATATAAAATATTTCTAAAAATTTATGTATCACTTAGAAAACAATTTTAGTTTCACTATATGTATAGATATCCTTTACTCGTCTTACAGAAGTATAAAAAAATTGGGTCCATAGAGCGAAACAGTTTCTTTTTAAAAGCACTCAAACATAAATATATTTCAAAAATCATGTCAATATTCAACTAAGACAGAAAAGAACGTTTCTATTGAAAAATTTCATTTATAATTTTATCTATTCAGTAAAATATCATTATCAGGTTCACAAAAATTTCTAAGCTCTTCAAATGATTTCAAAAAGATATACGTCACAAAAACAAGGAATCTTAAATATAGTATTATAGTTTTCAACGTGTCTTGGTACTTTCTTGGTCATAAATTTAACTATGCCAAATCCGTTAATATTGAAATCTTTTGTACTAATCAGACAAAGGCTAATCAGTTATAAAATTAATGTCCATATAACAGAAAAGATTTATGTAAAAACTGTATGTTGACAAATTAAATACAGAGTTATAATTTTATGTAGCTAGCTGAAAGAGAAATATTTCAGTTTGCACAATAACGGAAATATTTGGTCTTGGAAATATATATACAGGAGTGCTTCTTTGAAAACTTACATACCATCACATCACTGCCAAATCTTCTCGGATAACTGAGAAATTTCCAATTCAGTCACCAGAAAATACAGTTTGTTTCATAATTTTATATCTACAACTCCAATATTAAAAAATGGAGGCCACAATTGCCCAATGGCTAAAATTGCCAATGTTTTCGCCAGTAATAATCAAGTTGAGTCACTAATTCGAATCTAAATTCAACCAAATACAATCGACTGTAATAATGGAGGCTTCACTATAAATGAACTGAGTTTGAAATTCGTCTTATGCTGTAGAAGTTAAGAAAAGTTTTGCTACAGTCCTCGTCACTTGACTTCGGTTAAAAACTACAAGGCTCTCTGTCACTAACCTTCTTGATGATATATAACAATGTTAATTAAAATTGTTCAACGTGAAAAAAGAAGACCATAGTAACTCTTTGGCAGATTTGTAATCCTCGTAACAGATGTATCGATTAAATAGTCAACTTCACTAATATCTAAGAGACTTAAATTCTTTGAAAAACTACACTATCGGTTACCAAGAACATCCAGATTGATCTTTAGGTACCCTCATGCAGTTTGCTGTCTTTGGTAAGCAAGAATGAAGTGCGACCCCGAGGGATCTTAGAATCTTCCACATCTTTCTACTTATTATTACGTTCTCTTTTCTACATTTCTTTCTCATATAAAGTTTAGTCTAGGTCACAGATGTAGGTTTTCGTAAATAAATGAGTTTTCCTTGCAACTTAGCCAAATATGGTCCCAGGACTATTAAAACCAACTATCTAACCAACCAACCGTAAATGAAGAGAACCATAAAGAAAGTAGTACTGCAAAGACAGAATTGCAAACTTCGTACCCGAAAGTTTCATATGTTGAAAATTCAATATCATTATAGACAGCCGTGAGGCATATGAGAAAATTATTTTCTGTATATATATATATATATATATATATATATATATATATATATATA
>BMAW01005061.1:558191-635621 GCA_019974015.1 Nephila pilipes
CATTATAGTTGCTTTCGTAGAAAATATCACATTATAGTTGCTTTCGTAGAAAATATCAAAGTCTCCAACAAAACATATTCAAATAAATAATACGTATAGATAAAATAAACTAGGTTTATTATAAATATTGTAATCAACACTTGTTATACATTTTTTTAATAAAACTTTGTTTTAACGATCAGTCGAAAAATATGAATTCCCGCAGAATAAAAGTTTCTGAGAATTTACTACGTATTTATTTAATTTGTTAACTTGAAAAATGAATATCTTCAATATTAGCTTTAATTGCTTTATGAACATGTTTGGATTTTTTTTTAAAAAAAAGCTACGAAAATATATTAATCTTTGAATTTGAACAGATAGTAAGAATTGCGAGAAAAATAATTAAATGAAAATTTCGCTATTTAGGATTAACCTAACAATTTGGAGTGATAACACATCCTAACTAAAAAAACTTCTTACCAACTGTCACCAACAAATATATGATTCATAATGTAACTGAACGTTGGTTTATGTTTTTGATTCTCAAACTAGTTCGAATAACTTGTACATCATTATTTACGAAAAAGGAAAGTTGATTCATTGAATTAGAGGGGACAACCCACTTCGCTTGACTGTTTAAATGCACTCTCTTTTTTGACTTACATTGCAGCAAATGTGCGTTTCCAGTTAAACCGTTGAGAATTTTCTTAGAAAACGATAGAGAATTAAACTATAACAATTGATTATTCAAGCAATCTGATTTATTTTACTTCTATAAAGTGTTTTGTGGAAAAAGCAATAGATTGTGTCAAAGACATGGAAGACTTACAAAAAGTGGTTGTAAATGCTTCTAATTCAAGATTGTACAAAGAATACACATTACGATAACAGCGTGTCAAAAACATTTTAATTGGTTTTTATTTCCTACTAAAGAATTAAAAATTATATAGTTAAAAATATTCGGAAATGAAATTAGTATTGTTATGCTATCGAAATGAATTGTATGACACAATAATAAATTATTAAGTTTATAAAAGTGTAGAAAATAAAATTCTGTGCAGCAGTAATTTTGAGTTAGAAATACTTGCCACAAATAAATGAATGGTACTACAGTGTAGGATTCTCACGCATATTTTCCTTAAACTAAACTTTTGGGGCTTTCATTTTAAATTATTCTATTTAATTTGAATTATCGCTTATAAACGGTGCACTTAAAAGTACCACGAGGACTGATGTACCTCGCAATTTTGATCCTTGGTCAAGTGACGAGAATGATACCTGAGCTGGTCTTTCCCTCTTCAAACTTCTATGTCACGCCAATGGGAGGATTTCAGACATTGACAGCCTTAAAGTGTATTAGCCCCTCTGCAAGTCGGGTTTTTAGTAGCATCAGGACTCAAACCCACGACTTGATGGAAACAAGTTCGCTACAACGGAAATTTAATTTAATGTCAGAGTATATTCTTATGAGTGATCTGTGAATTTAGCAAATTAGAATGGAAATATTGAAGAAAATAGTGAATAAGATTGAATAAATAGCATTTATAAGCAATGTAGTGTTGTTGAATGGAGTAGTAGTAGAAGCATTGGAAGATTAAAAAACGAGTGTAGAAACGTGTGTTTACGTTAACACGAAAATGATTATTTGATTCGACGTTAGAATGATGTGATAATCAGTGATTGGAAATTTAGACGGATCTTTCTGACTGACCTATTTAGTACTGACTCGGAACAGGTTAGTTAGAATAAAATAAGCAAAATTTCCCACATCCATAACAAGCATATTTAGTGTTGGTTATTTTTAACAGAAAAGTAAAATTAAGTTAAATATTTGTTTTTCTGATAATTTAGTCTATTTAATTGGGGGCTAAACTTTATTAAATTATGATAGTATAAATACATAATAGTAGCAAAGCTAGGACGTCACATTATTTACCACAAAAAACCTTAATTTTGGTTACATAATTAGATTTTCATACTTGAGCAATCTTGATTATAATTTATTCGAAATCATATATAAATGGAAAATATATAATTCTTTTATTACAAAAATACTTTCAAGCCAAAAATATTGAGGCATGAACATTCGAAAGAACCACATCAAGAAGAAAAACCATAAATAAGAAGTACTTTACACGCATAATCAAAGAGTGGAAAATATCTTTATTTATGTTATAGTTTTGTGTGAAAAGTAATAACAATTACAAACAAAAACATTACTGACTTCTATGACATAATTAAAGACATTTCAAATAATCTGTAACGAATGATTATAAGTTTTTAGTTTTGCTATCATTTTATTCATGAATTAAAACTTAATTACGTTGTATATCTCTTATCTAATAGAATTTTTTTATCTTTAAAAATTTTTAGAAAAGGATACAAAAAACTCTAAAAATGCCTACTATACAAGGAAAAATTAATCATACTACCCGGGTTATTATGTGCTATTGCTGCTGTATTTGCAAAAAGTTATAAAAAGCAATAATTTATTGATATTATAATTTTATGTATTTCAATTCAAATGTTCAACCTAACGAATCGAATTCTTACTATTTTTTCAATTATTTTAAATATATTTTAAGAAATATTTTGTGTAATGAAATCATTTTATAACTGAATCTATCTTTTCACTAACTTCGGAATTAATTAAAAATGATTGGTTATGATGCTTATTGATGTCATACTTAGAAGAAACATGAGAGCCATTTGCGATGTACCTCCTAATTTGGGACTTCGATCACATGACAAAAATGAAACCTTAATTGTCACTCCCTTCTTCAAACTTCCACACCATTCAAGGAAGGTCATAGAGCCTCAACAGGTTTAGTATGCTTTTAACCTGCTTCGTAGTGGGTCTTAATTAAAGAGGAATCCTTATGAGTATATACTATAGTTAATTTCTCTTAGAAATTATTCACTGTTCTAAAGATTTTATTTAAGATAGCTTTTCTCTAAATAAATATTTCATTTCACTCTATTCTGAAGAAGAGAGTCTACGATAAATTATATTTCAAGGTTGTATTTTTAATAAAATGGATTCAATGATTTAATTTATCTTCTAGAATTTTTATCTTATGAAGGAAAAAAAAGCCATTTTCAGTGTGCATCCTCTGAAAGAAATTCCCTTTTTTCATATTATAAAGTTGCTGCTAATAAATTGTACGAATATTTTCGATTAATTTCAAGAATGAATGAAAATTAACGAACCGTATATTAGATAAAGAATAATGATTTTGTTCACCAGATAAAAAAAGAAACTGCAGTTTGGTACATAAAAATATTTGAACAAGTTTGCGTAATATAATTTATTTACTCATATAAAATTATGTAGAACAGGAATAGATATTATAAAAATTATAATTTGATTAAAACTTTGTGATGTATTTGTGATATTTTTTATTTTGATATTTTTTTGTGATATTTTTTTTTCAAATTTTGTGATATAATTTAATTAAAATTTTTTTTGTAGCATTTATATCGTCATACAGTTTACATTAACATATGTAAATTTACGTAAACGTTTTACATTTAAATTTGATATGCATAACATTTTTTATTACCTAACTTTAAAATTACATTCTAAAATTTGAGTCATAACTAACTATATATTAAAAATAAAATTGGAGTTGTATCTTTTTTATTGTATATTAAAAATTTAATAATTATAGATGCAAATGTTATGTTTGAAATTTATTATAACTATAAATGCATGTTAATGTGTTAGTTATTTCCTTGCAATGCGAATTTCAAACAACCTTAAGATTAAATTTTAAAAAAAAATAGAGAAAACAAATTCGTGGTAACATGTAATCTCTAATATTTTATGACTAGAATAAAGTAAATTACTCAGAAACTAGAAAATATCAATTGGTAAAACTTGCACTTTTAAATTCGAATTGCATTTTTAAAGTCGATAAATAATTTTCTGCCAATAGAATGAGACTGAAATATTTTTTTGTTTGTTTCTAAACTAGTAAATCTTTATATTGACGAAGATATTTTACTTCAATTAAATTTTAATCTCCATGCATTAACATCAGTTTGAAGATCAGGAGTTTAAATTCTTATTTTGCTCGCATTGTTAATTTTTTCTTAATTTACTTAAATTTCTTAACAAAAATGTTTCAAATTGTCAAATTAAGAATCCTAAATGCCTAAAGAAATGTGCAGGATTCGACGGAATTTATATTGAACCTTAAACCAATATTTAACATGTGCGATATGCTACTGACCAAATACTAATTTATTTCCAAATTATGTTCTGAAACCTCTGAGCTACTTTTGCATTTATACTCATTATTCGTCGAAACGAATTAGAAAATTATTTTCTACCCGTTTTGGTATGTAATAATCTATAACGCTAAAATATTTTTTTTTTCTTTGCGGGAATGGATTCGAACGTCAGTTTGCAATTGAAATAAAATTCTTCAAACCCTTAATATTCATGAAAGATCATTTTTTTCCTCAACAAATTTTTAAAAAAAGATTAGATTCTCTGATTTGTCACATCCGTTAAAAGGGCAGACGACAAAACAAGCTCTGCTCATCAACATCAAACAAACAATCAAAAAAGAAGAGGTTTGAGCAAACAATCTGCAGACCATTCTCTTGTGGAAAAGGGCCGACAGGGGTCGCCAATGTCGGGAGGGGTTGATGCTAAGACCACCGGTGGGTTGCGCAGTGAGCGTTGTGCGGTGACCAGCTCTAGTAAGAACCCGGATGATCTGTGTTCGTTTTGGGCGGCCAGTTCACCCTCGATTGAATGGATAAGGAGAAGCCGTCATTCAGGCTGTGCACTACTGTGAGTAACTTTCGCATGGAATTTTTTGTGTGTGCTCTTTGCAATTTAATTGAAGTGCTTTTCTTTGGGGGTATTTATTTTTTTTCTCTGGGAAGGATCGTGTTGAAAGTAAAGTTGTTTTGTTAAAAGAGATTGAAACGGATTTATTTAGTGCGGTGGAAAATATTTTTGTAGTTCGATGTTCCGTGAAAATTGTGTTTAAACTTTCAGCTTGATTTTCTTTTAGAAAATGTTTCAACGAATTGTAAATAACTTTAAGAGGGTAAACATGGAAAAGAATTTAAAGGGTTTGTTTATTCTTGAAGTAGAAGTTTTATGAAGAATCTAGAAGTTTTTTTAATATGTATAAGACGTTAGAATAATCTAGTGCAAATAAATGTTTTTGAGCATTTAATTAAGTAAAAGAAATTGTTTCGAATAATTTTGTTTAAGTTTGAATATCTATCTCAAATTTTTGCTCTAATTGTACAAATTCCCTTAAGTGTTATATATGTATATATTTATTTATATTGTTTTTTTTATGTATCAGTGTTTTAAGGAAAGTTTTTTCTATTTAATTGTAACTGAAATATTTTATTATCATATTATTTAATATCATGTAATTATAAAAACCTTTAAAGATTTTAAGAAAGTTTGCGAATTTGGCATAAATTAAAGATAGTCTTCTAAATTCAAAGGGAAAATTGTTTTAATTAGGTGTTTGTTTTGCTTCAGAAAAAAAAAATTGTCATTTTTTTGTTTGTTTGTTTCATTCTTTAAAATATTTACTTTAATATATACGGATGAAAATTATTTATATATCTTTCAAAGTTATCTTTTCTGTATAATTAATAATAAGATGATATAAATATCTCTAAATAATAATGATACAAATTTAAGTTGTATATTTTCATTTGCAGCTACAAAAAAAAATTCTGTAAATAATGATTTATATCAGTGTTAAAGTTTTGAAATGTGAATGAAGCGTTCTTTATGTAAGATTATTAATGCGCATGACAATTCAGAAACATTTAAACTCTTCGTTTAAAACTTTCTGCGCAATACTTTTTCCTTTTATTTCTTCAACTAATAAACATTTAAATTACAAGACTCAATAGTTTTTGTTATCAAATCTTATTAATCATGTAGACCATTTTTTGATAGCATTGTGAATTAATATTGAAAATATTGTTTTTAGTGATCGAAAAATGAATTCCAATTTCGTTAAGATATTTAATTCTTCACAAACGGAAATTTGACCCTTATTAAAAAAAATAACATTTACATGGTTTTTATTTGTTTAACTCTTACAATAAATTATTTTGTGCATAATATATATACGTCCTTTTTTTGAAACTAAGAGATGATAATCAATTATTTTAGTTATAATCAATCACTGATTTTTAACAAATTTATTTTCTATAAAAATAAAATAACAAGGAAAGGAAACATGTTTTATACAATGAAACTACATTTCCAAATTTTTAATACAAATAAATTTATCTGTATTTTTCTGTGAAAGTTGTATTACATTAAATTTGTAGTTTATATTCCGCTTTAAAAATCAATTTGTATCATGAATAATGTATATTTCAAAAATGAATATTTAACTTAATATTTGCTTGTGAAATACAATTTACGAAACGTTTTGATACGAAAATTTCAAAATAACATAAGACTTTACTGTTTCGGAAATCTAAAAAAATCTTTAAAGGAACGGACTTTTGATGTAGTTTGAATCTATAATCTGAAAACTTAGTTGTTCAAAATGAATAAATTCTTTAAGACGTATTCAAATATCAAAGATTTTGGGTACATAATTTATGCGCATTTATTTACCGACTTATCCTCTGCGAATATTATTTAATTTTAAATAAATCTTTTACTAATCTGTTTCAGTTGGGGCCTTCTCAACTCCGCTCTTACATTTCTATACGTCAAGTTAATACTCTTAATGAAATGAAGCGAAATGAATGAGGCTACTCATTGTTTGCTTCATTAGTGAGAAACGTCCATGATTAAAATGAATTGCACAACCGAAATTGTTTCGATGACGTTAAGAAGTTATTTGTCACACACATTCTGTGTCTTTAATGAAGGATTCAATTTAAGTAACGATGAAATTATGCATTAAGCTTCTTTGTCTTCAGTCTCTCTGTTTATCTCTTATGATCCGCTGAGTGCGATTAAATTTCTTAAGAGAAACTATTGGTTGAAAATTTGAGAAGTAATTATAATACAAGCACGTGAAGGAGATGCTTTAAAACCGTTATCGAATTTCTAGACTGAGAGAAGACCAGTGAAACTGAATTATACCACTTTCAAAACGGGGAGATTAACATATTTAATTACAAACTTTCACTTTTAGAAATAAATATGATAAGTATAATTTAATAATGCTTAATATATGCATCATCGTTTGATTAACTTTAATTTTGTACACATTAAACTAATTTTGTATTTTAAGACTTTTTACTTAAACGGTTTAATTAAAAGCTGTCAAAGAACGCAAAATATGAATATTGACATTTGATAATTTTGTATCAGAATAAATACTAATAAGGGTATAAAAAGTATTTACTAAACATTATGTAATTGTACATTAAATGGGAATATATACAGACTTTAAGATTTTAAAGAAACTATCTCAAGATAATAGCAAAGGTATGTGGTATTTCCCACAATTTAAAAATTTAAATTTCCAAAATTCATATGATTTTTAAAAATATGTATGAATAAATAATTTATTACAGCATATATTTCTTCCAACACAGAAACATGATTAAATTTGAAATGTTATTTAAAGAATTATTATACTTCTCATTCAAAGATAAAAAATGAATAAAAATTGGTTTAAAAGTTATCTGATATTTGTTTTATTTCTGTTAATTTTAAATAATTACTAAAAATTAGTAAAAAGAAAATTATATTATAAATTTGCTCGAAATTTAAAATCTCATTAATGTAGGGAAACAAATTAACTGTAGAACAATTTAAAACTTCGATAAGGATTTTCATTTTAAATGATTTTATGAAAGAAATATGCTTTGTAATGAAACGATATAATTTATCGTTAAGTATAAAATATATTACAGATATATAAATGCCAACATGAAGAGATTATAAAATGCTTTAATTTTTCTTCCAAAATTTCCTTCTTCCTTAATTTTCCTTCCTAACTTAAAAGCTTTTACAAATAGTCCTTTATTTAATTAAACTGTTTAAAAAAAAAAAAAAAACACTCATAAAGAAATTTACATGCGAAGTTTAAGTTGATATATTTTACAATTTTTTCACTGAATAAATTTAATTCTAAGCTCAGACAATATCAAAATTATTTTCTTATTTTCGCGAATTCAAGGTTTTGAATAGACTTAAAAATGTAATGGAAGTTAACATAAATTCATAAGAAACACACCTTTGATAGTATACGTTTCTTTAGACTTAGAAATTTTGAAACCCAATATTTCCTTGTTTTTATTATGTTTTCATAACATACAAAATATTATTGAAATAAAACTAAGTACACATATTTTGTATTAAAATAGAACACTTCTAAGAAGAAAATAAAAGAAAAATGATATTATACATTAGAAAAATTGAATTCAGATGTTAAAAAATGATTAATAAATCTGAAAACTGTTGCCTTTGATGCATGTATTCAACGTCTGAAAATTAATTAATATTTTAACTATTTTAAAATGCAAGAGCTTGCTTTTTAAAATGTTAACTATCAAACCTCTGTCCGAATTAAAATTAATTTTAGAAATCAGTGATGGCACCGGAATGTGAAAAAAAGTGATAGTAAAAAGGCAGAAGTTAAAATTTCTACCTTTCAAAAAAGAAATACCTTTCGTGGAATACAAAATACATAGGAAAAAAGAAACATATTTGTTCTCTTTAGAATAATGAGCTATTAATAAGGAATAATAAGAGATTAATACTCAATTGGCAAATAAATGTGATATATTTTCCTTTGATCTGTTTTCCTTTTTTAAAAAATATTTAGCGTTAATACATCTTTTTGTATCTCAATATAATTAATAATTATCAATTAATAAACTAACTTGAATAAAAGAAAATTCTTATGTTAACTGAGGATTATAATTAGATTTGAAAATTTCTGTCGATTTTAAAACTAAAATTTTTCCAGACATTTATATAATAATCTTAAATTAACTTCAACTTTTTGAAAGGATGCTGATTTCAAAAAAAAAAAAAAATTCTAAATAGTATATTACTTTATTATATTCATATAATTATAAAATTTTAAACTTTCTTATTGTAGCATTTTATAGTATTATTATATTATTATTTTGTGTTGTTAAAGTATTATTATTACATTATTCTCTTATTTAATTATTATATTATTATTTCTATTTTGTTAAAATATAAGTATTTTACACAATTACTATGTTATTCTTTTATATGAATATTGTATTTTGTTTTTATATTATTACTAGAATATTATTTTATATTATTGTTATATTTTCTTACAAAAAATAAAGAAAATAAAATTGCTACAATGCGTAATTTTTTTTTAATGATATACATATTTATTTTGAAAATGAACATCATTAACATCATTGACATTTACAAAATATCTATCTATAATTCTTCAACAATGTTATAACATAGTTAATACACTGCTGAAAATTTCTGTTTAAACCATTTCTTAGTTTTACATTATTTTAGTGCATATCATATAAATATAAATGTATTGATAATGTCAATTTTCATTTTAATTATTATTGACTAACAAAGCAAATATTACTAACCGATTATTTAATAATGAAGTCCATGAACATGCTACACATTAGTCATAAATAAATTATCTTAATATTTTTCTTCCTTTCTGTCATAAATTAAATATATGTAAATGAAAGAATTGTTTAAAAATTACGAATATATGAAGTAAAATTAGCCGTTTTATATAAAATGAAACAAAATAAAGTTACATATTGCTAATAAATTTCCTTTAGAAGCTATTTAAAACTCTCAGTACTTCTGAATATACAAATATGAATGCACTGGTAAATAAGGTTGTATGCTACTCTTTAAATATGTTTACTAGCATTTAAAATAACTAATTAGCAATTGATTCAAATTATTGTAAATAATTACAAATAAGAAAATCTCTATAAAAATATACATAATTAAAGCTAGAAATCATTTGAAAAAAAATTGATAAGCACTAAATAGAAGGAGATATATATATAACCTCTACTGTTCCTTTTTAATTATTGTACGTCAAATTTTCTTAATATATTATTTTGCCAATAAACCATCATTTTGTTCTCTAATTATATATTTTAAGTACGTAAAATTTCAACTTATTACTAATTACAGATTTGAAGTTTTTCCTTCGTATATACAGGAAATGTTTTTAAAATGATCACACGAATCTAACATTCGTAATGACTAAAAGTATACTTTTTATTTTTTTATAAAACAAATAATTTCAGTCACCTTTTTTCAATACAAATACAAAATATGATACTTATGTTCTCTTTCGCGATAAAGGCTACTGCAAGAAAAATTTTTAAGTGTTTTCTGTACATCTCAGAAGAAAGCTTAAGTCTTACTCAACGAAATTGAGCTCGTTTACGTCAACTATACTTAATAACTTTTCGTAGTAAAAATCCCTCGGAAAGGATTAAGAGAAACTAAATCTTTTTTCCCAAAGAGAATTTTTCAAAAATAAGGCCAAAATGGTTTAGGAAGAATATATTCTAGGAGAATGGGTAGAGAATGAATGAATTAAAATACTTTTCTCATTGTGAGACAATTTTTTGTGAAATTCTTAGGAAGTAATTTAATTCAGTTTATTCGGTATTTTTATTCTCTGAGGTTGTGTATGTTTTGGTTCAATTATTGTCGTGTTTATAAAAGTAAGCAATTTACTTTTTGGTTTTGTTATTCTAGGTTTTGAAAGCAGGTTTGAGAAGAAAAGTATTTTTTTATGGATTTATTCATAGAATCTGAAATTACAGAAGGGTTTTTTAATGGTTTTTTTTTATATAAATGTTATTTTTTTTTTCTAATTTTATTTGAACTACTGATGAAAATACCACTAGTTCATAAAAATTAAATAATTGTATTCTTTGTGTAAATGCAAATTCATTATTTTATTTTATTTTGTACAATAGTGTTTTTTTTTTGTGTATAATTTATTAAAATGTAGTGCACGTCTTTCAAAAAATGATCGCGAATTTAATGTTGTAAATGTGTCTGTTTGGAAGATATTCTTGCAACATTGAACTGTGTTTAATTTATTCCCCTTTCCCTTTTTCTCTTTAAAATTAGTAAACTTGTTTTAATTTCTTATAAGTTCAAATGATTCCAATTTTTTTTTGTTTTTGTAAACATAATGTACTAAGAGTTTAATATCAATTTCTTACACGAAAATGTTTTTAATTTCATTTCGTTGTATATAACGATATATAATCTAGATACAACAAAGGTCAATTTTTATTTAAAATTTATAAGTAAACTGTTATGATGAGAATTAAAAATATTATTAATTATTACTAATGAAATGATTTTAAATAAATGACACTACTTTAAGTATTAAAGGAATTACCATAGAAATATAAGAAATTGAAAATATTCATCTTTTTTCTTCAATTAATATTTTTCATTCGAATATAATGCTTTAATAAGAGAAGTAAACACATCCGTAAAATAGTTTTCAATAATTGTGCGCAATGTCAAATTAATTTATGACCTGTAATTTAAAATCAAATTTTGGAAAAGACTTTATAATTACTGTTTTTTTAATTAATTTTAATCATGCAAAATTTTATATACATTATTTTACCTATTTTAAATAACTGAACGAGATAAAAGAAGCATAAATACTAACTCGGTAATATAAAATGTTTTAATATCCTTGTTATTTATCCTTGGAATTTCATACGGTAGGTTCAGTATTACAAAAGCCCTGTGATACATACTTATTTTCAAAACATGTAATACAATTGAGTTGATTGTCTTTGGAATAAACACATTTTTTGAATCTACTGATTAGTCCTATTTATCAATATTATGAAAAACATTTTTGCATTTACAATTGAAGAGTTATAAAAACTAGCCAAAAATGAAACCTTTCTAGCTGTTACATTTAAGAAATATGTATAATTTGTTAATTTTATTTTGAATAATAGTACAATACCTTACAATTGTTGTATTTTTTACATTTGTTATATTTATTTATTTATTTTTGTTATCCAATATTTATCAATGTGTATGTAATTAATATTTAAATTATGAACACGCATTTTGAGTCACAATTTTATTAAAATCCTTTTAATAGAATCATTCTTGTAATTGTTGGTAAAATAAAAATTAACAAACATAAATAGTTCATATCAAAGAAAAGAAGCAGGATAAACTTTTAAATTATATTAGTTTTATATTTAAATATAGTAGATACACTAGAAAAATAACATAAGATTTCTTAAGGAATTAAACAAATATTTTTGTCTATGATATTTCACTTATTCAACAAGACATTCTAGTGTTAGTAATTTTATGTATATTATGTTTAATTAAATTAGTCACTAGTATTACAATTATTACACTAAGTGAGATTATTGTTATATTTGATAAGATAAAGAACTTTCAACACAATAATTTTATGAATCATTTATTCATGTTAATTACGCTGTTATCTTACGAGGTATGTTGAATGAATTTCATGAGTCAAAAGAACATAAAGCCTTTTTTTTTCGAATCAAATCGATAAAAAAATTCTTTTCTAATGTCTTGTACTTAAACATAATAATAAATACATTTCTAAAAAATTTTAATAAATACATTTCTAAAAAAATTTAATAAATACATTTCTAAAAAATTTTCATAAATACATTTCTAAACAAATTTCATAAATACATTTCTAAAAAAATTTCATAAATACATTTCTAAAAAATTTTAATAAATACATTTCTAAAAAAATTTCATAAATACATTTCTAAAACATTTTAATAAATACATTTCTAAAAAATTTTAATAAATACATTTCTAAAAAATATATTTGAACATTTAATTGTTTTATAATTTACAACTTAAATGTCTCTATCAATGTTTAAATTAATTTCTCTACTGATTAACCTCAAATAATAGTAATTTTACTTCATTTTTACTCGGAGATATTTAATTTCCATTAGTCTCTGTGAAACGTCTTCCAAATTATTCATCATTCATCATTAAATAATTAAAATTATATTGACAGAGTAATCAGATCAAATATTAACTAAAATAAATATTTGAAGAAAATCAAAACTCTTAGTTTATCCTACATACTTACACATATCTTTAATAGGAAATATTTGATATAATCAGAATTAAAATTGATTGATTATTTTCTGCAAATGAGTATTATAAAAGAAATTTTTCGATAGCACAAATGAAGATATTTTTATTTTTGTTTAGGGAAGAAAAATTTCCACATGATAGCGACTACTCGATACACAGATTTTAAATAATATTTACTACATTCATATTAAGGATTAAGACTTTTAAAAAAGATATACGTTAGATATTAAAAAGATATACGTTTCCCAAACAATGTTATTTTATATATCTATAAGAAAACATTTAATTTTAAATAAATCAAAATAACAAAATAACTAAATATCAAAAATTAAATTAAGAATGTTATTAATAAATGTATTAGAGAAGTAAGTTATATATGAAATAAATTATTTGTAACTTCTGCATCTATTAAATTAAGAAATGCATTTCTGGTTTTTTTTTTTTTTTTTATCTGATTATGTTATTGTAAAAACAATAATAAACTTTTTAGAAAATCTTTCAGTTCCCCATTATAAAACACATAATAAATTACACTTTATGGAACAACTTAATTTTAAGCATATAATTTATTTAATTTAAATGTTATTAAAAATTATGCAGTTTTTACAAAAATTATTCTAATTGATTTTCTTACTATGTATTCTTAATTTTTCATTTATCCAATCAAAGTATATTTATTTGAATAATACATTAGTTTTCATGTATAAGCTTATTATTTAAAAATTATATTAAAGTCATAATAATTTATCGTGTACGATAATTACTAATGTAGCCGAAACAAAATAAATGCTCAATATCAGTTTACTCTAAATTTATTCAGTTAAAAGCTATCAGCTAGAAAATCGGAGATAAATTATTTAATGAAACTGAGTCAATAATTCATTTGATTAGTAAAACTCTTACTTATAAATCATAATAAAACGTTTCTGAAACCCTATTCTGATATGAGATTATAGCAAGGTAATATAGATTTATGTTTCTATAATCTTATCTATGGGACGAAATTTAATTATTCCATTTAAGAAATTCGAAAAGATAGTTTCTGAGCTTTGTATTCAATATTTGTTATAGCTTGTTTAAGCAATTTCATTAAACATTAAATATTTACTACAGGATCTATACATAATTCATAAGCAGAATGCTTAATTTCTTTACATGATTTGCTAATCTATTTTATTTCGTAAAATGAAGGATCTAAACATGATTATGAGAATTCGAAGTACTTGTTATAATATGTAAGCGTTTTCGCAATCATACGAAATTAAATATGATACCTAAAGCGAGATTTTCAGATAAAAATAACAAATTTCTTAATATACTGCATATATAATTATTTTACTTCAAACTTCAATTTAAAGTTAAATATGTATCAAAGTTGCTATACTTTTATATTACATAAATATGTAGAATAAAGGTGTATTTAGAACGAGAATGGTTCAGTAATAAAAAGAAAAAAAGTGTGTTTAAAAAATTCCTTATAGCTTATTTGTTTGTAGCAAACAATAAATATGAGTTTTTAGAATAAAAAGAAAACAATTGAGTAACCTCTAGAATTCTCAAATGTATTGTAGCAATGCAACGAGATAGCTTTCATAGGAAAATAAACAGATGAATCGCTTTCTATTCAAAATATTTCATTATTTTCCCGCTTTGTAAAGATTGGATTTCGTATTGAAACTTAACTTTGAATGAATGCTTTCAAATATTATATCTGATTGCTTTTTATTTATGGAGTACTTATTTAAATGTAAAAATATATATTTTTCCCTATGAAAATTAGAGAATTGGATTAGCTTTCAGGAAAGTCAAAATATTTGAACAACACAATGGTAATAAAACATTTTTATAATGTGGATATAGAATGCAGTTTTTTCGCATTTCATTCAGTTTTATGTTATCAGAGACTCCTCATTTTTATTATTCAAAACAATGACCTGATTAATATTTATTCTTCAAAAATTTACATTTAATGAACGCTTGTTTTATGTCTTAAAAATAATTTCTTTTGTTATTCCATCTTAAAAAACTCTTTATTAAATTTGGTAAAACTCTTTATATAAATAAGCAAAAAAGGTCCTATTAATATCTACAAAACATTTCATTCCGACATTTAAAATTCTTTCAAACAAATGAATGAATCCTTTTTCTCTTTGGAAAGTGATTTGAATTAATATTAAACCAAAAGCTGTATTTATTAATATTTGTTAATTTTTAAGGTATGAAATATCACTCATGTATTTGTGTGTTTTACTTTTTTATTTTGAATTTTTATGATCAACAAATTGACTTGATATTCCTTTCCATTCCCCATAATCACGAGAACATTTTTCTAAACCTCCAAAATTGTATGTAAGAACATTGGTGAGATATGTTTTAATTTTTAAAAAATGAGTTACTGGAAAGTGCACTGCTTAAAAAAATGTCCTTTATAAATCCTTTGAACAATTTACACCACTCATTAACTCAAATATTAATCCCTCGAATGTAAAGGTAGAAACTATTCTTTAATAGAAATCGTTTTTCAATAAAAAAAATACAAAAATTAAAATCACAAATTTCTAACAATTATTAATTTTGATATAGGATTGTTAATTTGATTCCTTGTTTTTTTCTTCTCACGAACAAAATTACTTTTATGATGTCTAAACAATTCACCACGATGCCATAGAAACGTTTTTATATACAATAAATGAGGATTATTTATTTGCGTTCTTTTTCAATTACAGTTTTATCAAAATCAATTGAAGATTCAGAGAAATTTAATAAATTTACTGAAATAACCCTGACATACGATTGAAAAGATTATATATATTCCAATACATTAAATTGTTTTCCATGACAGCATAACTTGATTTTATTCTAGCTTTAATTAATATAATTATAAATAACAGGGGGAAAGTTCTATGCAACGCTTTGGAAAAAACAAATTTAGTCACCTTAGGTGCGCTTTCTTTTGTAATTATTATTAAATTACTCAGTTAAATATATGAATTAAAGTAAACGATGAAATATTGAAAAATAGACATTAGGTCTCAGGTATTAACATTAAAAAAGGAGATAAATTATTAAATAGAATATATTTAAGATAAATATAATTAAAATTAAAACAATCATTAAGTTATTAAATTGAATATTATATCAGCTACATGTAATTAAAATTAGCCAGATGCAATAGGCAACTAAGCCACAACAGATGTTATTATTAATCACTTTCTTAACATTGTAATTTTTTTAAATTATCAATCTATAAGAAATAATATTCTGGATCATCAATAAGAGTACTTATTTGGTTCATACAATTTTATTTATATATCTAGCAATTTCATTAAGCTCTAGTAATGAGAAAAAAGAAACTTGGGGAATTAAGAAAAAATAAACCTTTATACATTATTTACCACTAAGTGAAATAAAAAATAAATTATGGAATTAAATTAAGGGAAACGATAAATAGTTAAACTGAATATATTTAAGCTAAATGTAATTAAAATAAAAACAAATGATAAGGAATTATATTGAATATCATATTATCTGCATATAATTAAAATAAAAGTGATCGGTAAATTATTAAATTGAATTTATTTTAACTAATTGTAATTAAAATAGAAGTGAACGATAAAAAAAAGAAAAGGGATCTAATTTGCATAATTATAGTCTACCTAAGACAATAGACCCTTGGATACTTATACTTTATCGTTTGCTTTAATTTTAATTACATTTAGCTCAAATATATTCAATTTAACAATTTATCTGTTCCTTTAGTTTAATTCCATAATTTTTATTTTCATTTAACTTAGTGGTAAATAAATATAACGGTTTATTTTTTCTTAATTCTCCGAGTTTCTTTTTTCTCATTTCTAATAAAGTAATAAATCAAAATTAATAAGGAAGTCATTAATAAAACACACTCGTGTAGAATTTTTAACAATAAATTATGATAATGTAATCTTTTTTTTATTTGTGAAATCTCATAAATAATTTTAGTTAATGATTTTTTATCTATACATACGAATCGTTTGGCTTTATCCCAGAAAATGATGTGCTTACATTAGTTTGTTTCAATTTATATTATGCGTCTATTTAAAAAGTAAAGTCTTTTGTAACTTTTAAAAATATATTTTCAAGTATTAGACTGAAAATAATTAACTCGTTATCAATGTCAAACATAAACAAAATGATTTAATGAATCACAAATGAAAAAAAGGTATATTGCATTTAATATCATTAGTGAATCTTTCATTCTATAAATGACAATTTCTATAGAATTATAACTAATTTATTTCTAAGTAACGAACCTTATATAAATTTGCTGTGTCATTTCTTGAAATATTATATCTCTCAATGTGGTTTATAATTTTCGAAATTTTATTTACTATTTCTATAAAAAGGCTTTGCACCTACATCTGATTAAGTTATAATATTTTAAAAGTATTAAAAAAACTATTTATTTTTCTCAAACTATTTGCAACGAATAATATTTAATCTATTTTTCGGCTATGCGGTTTACATTCATTATTCATAGACGGTTTTTTAAATCCTTATTTTTCGAAAATATATATTATTTTGTAGTTTTTGTTTAGCTCTTTTGCGCTATTCTTCATTTTAATGAATATAACTCTCTTACTGTATAACTTCCCTACTATGTCAGATAATATTTATGCAATTATTTATTCCATTTAGTTCTTTATATAACGGTGTTACGTTTATATATATATATATATATTCATTTTCTGAGTGATTGTTTCGACATACTGCTTATATTTTAATAAATCAAAATGTAGAAACAATTTTATTCATAGTAGTATTGAACAACATTCGTGATTGTTTATACGGCTTTTGAATTCAATTTTGCACTTGCGCTGCCCTTATCTTTACATTAAACTTTTTGTGAGAAAAATTATTACATTAATTCCTTGTACTTTTCAATATTTAATAAAAATTTATTTTTATTATTGACTCTCGGTTAGATTAAAATTTTATAAAGGATACTAGAGAAAAATTCTTAGTTTAATGAGAATGAAAAGGCTATTTGGTTAGTATAAATTACTTTATGGTTGCTGCGAAAAATCATCTTTATTGTCAATTGTTTATCCTTCAAATAAACCGGTTTAATAGCTGCAATATTCCAGATGTTAAAATATTCAAATCTATATACCATGGAGCATTTTTTCTTACTTCATGCATCAATCTAAATTATAAGGATTTGAGAAAGTTTTTAGCGTTAAAAAATTACTTTTTATATAAGTATTCTTTACGGTCTCTACAGATGATATAAAATTCTCTCTAACTGATCACATTCTACAGTTTTCAAACCTTTTCCTTGCTCTAATCTCATTTACATGAACTACATTCTAAAAATGTATTTTTCCTGTAAGAATTACTCTTTGCATGAAAATTTTTTGTTTTAGAATTCCAGACGACTTGCACAGTCGTTACAAATCAATAGGGGATTGTGGCTTGCAAATTTTAGGATCTGAATTCTTTGCCCATTTACATGAATAAGATTCCAAAAATACAATTTGTTTCTTACGAGTATAAACTTTTATTTTTACGCTCATGAATATTTCACATCTTACTAACAAATTCTATATTTGAGCGTGTAAAATGTGGTAATACAATTTTCGGTCACCAAAATTTTTGCCATTATTTCACTCTGCATTTCCTTTTCAGGGAAACGCTTTATGATCTATTACATATTTTAAATTCTCGTATATTTATGATCGCCTTAGCGCTAAATTATCGAATGGAAAGTGCAATTATACTGTTAAAATTATATACTGATATAATACTATTAGACCATTATAATAATGTAGTTAAATAATGCAATAAAATAACAATGTTAATGATCGACTAGACAACAGTACTATATATGTGTGTACATAAATACACACACACATATATATATATATATATGACAGGTGCTAAATCAGGGAAATATAGATGATGTCCTAGTATTGTAAGCGCGACTTTTTAATAAAAATTATTTCACGGAGAGCCCTGTTTACCAAGGAGCATTTTCTTTTTGTATTGACTGGCATTATTATTCGAGAATTCTGGTAAGGTTTTTTTTCTTAATTATTTTATTTTGATTAAGATAAGAGACTATATTCCCCTGATTTAGCAGTTTATGAAGTTTCCCCTTTTCCCAAAAATAACCATTGACCAGCGGAAAATAAAAATTTATAGACATGCGTGGGTCAATGGGGAATTTTTGAAGGGAAAGAGCAACAGATTTGCCCTTAATTGAAAATAATTATACTTTTTTGATCATGTCCCGTTACTTCACAGATAAACCCCATATATATATATATATATATATATATATATATATATATATATATCTGTGTGTGTGTGTGCGCGTGCGTGCGTGCGTGCGTGTGTATGTGCGTATGTGGTCGTAATATATTATAATCCTAATCAACGGAATTTAGTTTTATGTTTGGGACTATGTAATTAAACTATGTATTTTAGGCAAAATTTATTATCTAAACTTTAATAAAAAAAGAAAAAATTAAACTATCATCACATCAAAACACCTGGAAAAATCTTTTTAAAATCATTCTTTAAAAGCATCAACTTTAATTTTATTTCCAGGAAATAATTTTTGAGAGAGACATTTTGAGAAGTTTAATTTCGTTTCAAAACTATTTTAATGGTAGAAGTATTTTAAAGTTGATACTTTAATTAAATTTTTTTCATGCAGATCATTCCTCGTTTCATTATGTAAACGATTAGCATTAAGTATTAATGATTATAAAAATTATATTGGCATGTTTCAACGTTATTCTATAGACTGGTTGTTATGAGAAATTTGTGTTTGACAGAAGAAAGGATATTATTTATTGCATTCAACACACATGATTTATGTAATACCTTAATACTATAAATTCAACACACGCTTTATTTAAGGTGGTTTATGTAATCTATCACGAATTAATAAAACGTAATTCCATATTTCAGCACATATATTAAAATACAATTTCTATGTAATGAAATTTGCTTTTTTACCCTTTTACTTTCATATATTGTTTTGCTCAGAACAAGAAAATATATTTCGAGTTTCTAGAACATTTTTGCAAACTTCAGAAATATTGACTATTGAAAGCGTCATTGTCAATCCCTATTTCTCAACAAGAAATATTTGCTGCAATGAATTTTTATAAGAACGAATATATCTTATTTATACATATAAAATACACATTCCAGACGACTTCGACAGACGATACGAATCACTAAGCGATCACAGTCCACAGACTTCTAAAATCTTCTCCACGCCATTTACATGAACAAGATTCCAGAAACACATTTCACTGCCAACAAGTAGAAAATCTTACTTACATATGCGCGAATATTTCCCATTTTGTCAAGCAAATTCTATCCCTCTAGTAGGGAATGCTATAATGCAACTCGCTGGGGAAGGGGAAGCAATTCGGTTTATCTTCTCCAGGACTCGTAACAAGCCGAATTTCTCTCACTCTCTCTACTCCCTCCGCGATATGATCTGCGCCAACATCAAATCCCCCAGAGATATCTCTCGGCTAATACCCCCTTTCAAAAGAGGGTGGGGATGCGACGCCTATACCACCTCTCATTCGTATCAAAGTCACGAGAACCCGACTGACAGGGAAGTCGCCCCACTTCTTGCCATGTTTGGACAACAGAGTGGAAAGTAGCGAGGTTATAACGGAATCTTTGGTCGCCATCAGGGTCAATATTTTTTGGGGTAAATAGAAGTCAAGAGCTCATATCTCTCGATAAAGTGATGTCAGAGTTCGATAATAAATGGTCTGAAAGTTTTTTTCCCCTTCGTACTGTCTTGTTTTGTGAGAGACACTGGATCAATGTTGGTTTTTTAAATTGTAGGAGTTTATTTTGTGAAGGTTCTATTTATTGAAGAGTCTTCTCACTCTGAGTGTTTCTAGTTGATATAATGTTTTTTGGTTCCATTGATTCTTTTTTGTTTGTGTTTCTTTATTGTTATTTGTAATTAAATATATATGTATTAATGGTGGGGAATATATAAAAAAAAAAAAAAAAAAAACTCAGAACGGTGATTAAAAGACCTGTAAAGGGATTGTTTTATACTTTCTTTCAAAACTTTGAAACGTATTGGAAATTTTTACTGTGTGTCTTTCAGGAAACGTACAAATAATATTTCAATAAATTCATGGCAAGAATGTTTTAGAGAAAAATAATGATTAAAAGATTTTTTTTCTTGTATTACTTAATATCTTTCCTTTCTTTCTTTAGGAAATGTGCATCTTTTCCAATTGAGCTATATTAGGAAGATATTTGCTTTTTTAGTATTTTACTTTTTATATAATTTATTTATAAGTCTAATGATCTAAAAGTTATCTATTACTAATATCTCTGAAAAGGTCTTAAAATGTTTAATGAGAATTTTGAATCAAATTAATATCCACAAAAAGTGCAATATTTAATCATTAAAATTAATCAATTATTTAAAAATAACTTAAATAAAAATTATGATAATTTTTTTTCTTTCTATTTTACTACAGTGAAATACATATTTTCGAGTTTATGTATTGGTAAGATTCCTTAATAGTAATTTTTATATGGTTCTATAGTTAAGAAATAAGATTTAGAGCATTTCTTAAAAATCATAGGATTGGTCTAATGAGGTTAATTTTAAAGTATTACAAAACGATTTTGAGTTACCCTTAACTCTAAAAAAATAAACAAATAAAATGATTAAAATAATTTTTCATGTATAAGGCCTTTGAAATGATAAAAAAAATGTGATGTATACTGCGAAAAATTGTATATCTAAGAGATAAGAGTAAATAAAAAAATAAATCCTGTTATATTTATAAAATATGTGAATATCTATTTAGGATTTTTCATACATATTTATTTAATTCAAACAATTAATTTGGCCAAATATTAGACTTATATTTTTCATTTGCTTTTGAACCAATTTTTTAATCTAACTTTCTTTAAAATAAAGTTTAAAAAAAAAAAAACTAAAACTGTAACAAGATCTCAACAAACAGGTTATTTACATGTTTTCTACGTATTATTAAGTAATTGAAGAATTCTTTATAAATAACTCAGTTATTGTGTGTATGCATTAGTTTTAATTTTTTCTTAAAATGTAAATCTGGAGTTATCCATTTCTTATTTTTCTTTAGTTTCATTCATTTAAAATGTAAAGTACATAAACTGATATCTTGTTCAGAAAAAGAATACAAACAATTATTTTATTAAATAATACGTACAGAGAATAAAATGTAAATCCAATACTTAATTAAACAAAATTAACACAATTAAAAATATGAAGTTAAATTATTGTTTTTTACGTGAATGAATATTGAGACAGTATACCAAGATAAATTTCAATTTCATATTAAGATTATAAATTTATATTAAAATTATTCATTATTATGACTAAGTGATGAAATAAAAAGTACATGAAATACAAAAAGAAAAATATTAAAATATTTTAATTGATAAAATAATATGAACTATTATCTAGCTCTAGGAACAAAAGATATCGGGCGATTTTTCAATCATCCAGTGCTTATTTTGTGAAACATTTATTTCTCTTCAATCATTCTTCGTTTGGATTACATTCCTTTTCCTCCAGATGCATTTTTCTCAATTCAAAATGCTCTTTGAGATTAAATTTTTAATGAAAAATTACAAAATACTAAAATTGTATTGTTATTGTAAAATTGAAATTATCTACATGATTTTTTGATTATTTTGAGGATTTATTGAAACATTTAATAGCTATTATTACTAGTATTTTTTGAAAGTATACCGAATGAGCGTTTTTCTTAATCTTTTCTGCAAAATGTAATTTTTTTCTTTTTTGATACTGATTACGTATGTTAAAGTATACTATATTAATTAATTTAAGATCAATTAAGAAATACCTTTATTTGTGAGATGTACACAATATATTTCAGTCTTTCTATTCATTAGTTTAAAAGCAATATTCTATCAATTTTATTATATTTTGTGTAAGAAAATTGGCAAACTTTTTATACAAATTATTGTATCTTAAATTGTACTTTTACTTAATTCATATTAAGTCTGAAATATTTCTTATTCTAGATTAAAAAAGATTAATAAATATTAAATTGAAATTTCTTGTGAAATTGGAATTCGATCTTTCCCTACTCGTTTTTCGAATTTCTGTTCCTCAATTCATCATTGGCCAAATTCTTATTGATAGCAGTGACATTTTATTTGAGTCTCATTTAACGATCTGAGCATTATATAATTTGATAATTTTACAGCTCTCTCTTATCCCCATTGACTTTTACTTCTGTCAAGAATTTTCAATTAAACTCGATACATAATCAGCAAAATAATTGAATTCTGACCCCTGCCTTACATTTATGCATGATTAACATAGAAAATTTTAACAAAGTAAACCTCTTCCTTAACTAATTCCTTTGGCTTACATGCAACGCGTTTCCACATCTTTCAAGACAATAAGATTCGCTTTTCAAAGCATTTTTAACATTCATGAGTTATAAAACTCTTTGTGGATGTCATAATCTGCCACATGTCTAATAAACCGCATCCAAAACGACGAACTCTGGGCGCTTCTTGAGCAATTCTTCGTTTCCGAAATGAATGTCATTAACATAGAAAACGAACGTATTGCGGCTCGCAGAAACGAACAGATAAGTTAAACTGCCACGTGAAATGATTAATGGCCTTATTATGCGTCCGCGCATTTGAAACTGACGAACCGCCCGCTAAATTATGTAACACTTAATACGGAATAATTCATGATACTGTTTACCGTTTTATATCTTTGCTGTTAAAGATATCATCGGATTGCGTGAGTTAATAACGCAGCTCAGTAACAGGATTTTCTGTAGCTAGATCCCTCCAACGGATCACGAAATGGTTAGTTTTCAATCATGCGTGAGCTAAGACTTTCTTTGAGACAGATGTGAAAAATGATTTGTGAAAAAATTTCAGATTCTCTCCTTTCTGTCAATATTATAGTATTTATGTATATGTGTTGTTTGTTCTATTTTGCCGTAAATAAAATAAAAAAAAAAAGATCAAAACTAACATAAATTATACATTCCGTTAATTATGGCAATTGTTATCATTTGCAGAATTTCAAAATTAATTCCTTAGGAAATGATTGCTAAAATATGTCATGTATGTAAAAAAGCTCTAAAACTTATTATGAAAATTTCTTTTAAAATATAAAATAAGTAATGATTTATCTATCAATATTAATATTTCAGAAATTAACTTTTATATTATTGTTACTTAAAATATTTATTGTCAGAAAATTTCCGAACTTCAATGAACTAATCAGTTTTAATGAAAAAGATTTTTAAAAACGTTATTGTAAAAAAAGCCCTTAATACTGTATTTTAATCGATTCTTCATATAAATAAATAGACTCGTGTTTAAATATGGGATATAATCATAAATAATTTAGAATTTTAACAATATATAATAAAGTTCCATAGTTTCAGTGCTCAATTTAAATTCCATCTTTTAAACTCATGTACCAATAAAATTTCTCTAGTTTTTTTTTTAATATGAAATCATATCACACATAGAATTAGTCAAAGTTAAGAAATATGTCCAATGCAAATTTCCAAAATTTAGCATAATATTTCTAATTCACTTTCTTCGCTTTCATTAAAAGATTTTAACAAAACATGCATAAAAATGTATATTTTTTGTTAGAAACTTCCCAATGATTTATTTTTAATTTATTTTGTTTCAAATATTTTAGGTCCACATGCTAAATATATAATTTAATTTTCATTTTATTTTCTATGATGTGAATTGTGAATATAACTTCACTTTAATTGAAGAACACATCTCCAAAATTCATGTTTTAAATCTCGCGTCAAACTTAATTTTTTTTTTAAATTACATAACAAGAATTAACCTTTTAATGCAAAAATTCCTTAATTTTTCAACATTCCACTTTTTATGTGTAACATTTTATAAAACTTGTTTTCGAATTTTTAAGGAAATAGTTTAAATTTTTATATTAGAATATAAATGATATTTTAAAGAATATTTGATGGTTTGAGGAATGTGATTTTATATCTGAATTGAGTTCATTTATAACAATATTTAACAATACAAAGTACTGTTATTTTCATAATGAACTTTCCAGAAAACAGCAGGGCAAAATTTAAGAATTCTTTAAATTAAAACTTGTCAATGTCCTCAAGCCATAATATAAGAAATTAGCTAAACTAAATGTTGTCTTTTTATCTTTACAAGTAAAATTTTACTCACACAAATTCGGAAAAAAACCGTTTTATTAATCTCAAGCATTTTAAAGATCAGTTTTTTCTACTAAAATGTGGTTTAAATTTTTTTGTGTAAAAATGGAAGGCAAACTTAAGTTTCTAAGAGATTGTTATTTTTAAATATTTCCTATTTTTCAAATTTTACTTATGCGTATAAAAAGTTAGTATTTCCATAGAAAATTATTTAATTTTAATAAAGCTCAATTTTGTAGTTGTTTCTGTTATTTTGACATTAATATGCTTTGACAATGCTAAAACACGAGACATTATATACATCTAATCCTTATGGTAATTTTTCTTATAATAACTATATTTTTTTTATCTTTGAAAACCTATTACACATAATGTTTACATTTCAATCTTATGATCTCAAAGCATACCTCAAATTTAAAATTATGATTAAAAAAACAACTAACGACTTGTTTTACATATTCGGTCCATAAATAATTACTTAATAATTATTCTTTACAATAGGTATATTTATTAACATTTTGTGCAATTGTCAATAATTTTTCACGCAGTATTAAACAGATTTACGGGAGAAGTGTAAATATAGCATTTTAAATAGTAGCTATGATTCAAAACATATGAAATTTTCTTTAAAATATTATAAATGTCTAAGCATAAAGGTACAAATGATGAATAGCACATTCCTTATTCCAAATTTTTGAATTTATGCGTTTCACATAAGAAAACAAGTTGAGAAATGCATCAGTATTTCTCAAGAAAAATTACTGTTTCGACTTCCTCTTTTTAAAATTAATTATTTAAATATTACTCTCTCCAATACAATTATCTTTCCATCTGTCTTGAATGAGCTTACCTTAATTAAATATTAATCCCCATAACGTACTTTCAGTTAAAGTAGGAGTACATAATTTTTATTTAATCATGAAGAATGGTTTGTTTATATTTTTTAAATTTGTCTAAATCATAATAACAAGTTTTTTGTTTCATAAACTGTTTTTTAAAATATTAGTAAATTGTTGCAAATTATGGTTGATTGTGTTTTTAGAATAAATTAAGGAATATTTCCATTAAATTGTATTAAATGTTTACAGATATAATCTTGAATTTAGTTTTAATTGTTTCAATTATTTAATAATTTGGGCTTTTGATAAGTTTGGTAACGCCGTATGATCAAATAATTCTGTGATTAATTTTTGAAACATACATAACATTTACGATTTCTTGCTTTTTCATATGAACACATTGTTTTTTAAATTGTTTTAAACATTTTCAAGTTGATAAAATATGCACAATTATTTTTTTAAAAGTTAAAATATCTTAAGCCTCAAAAAATCATTTCGAAATTTACAGAGAAATAATTTCGAATACTCAGATATGATAGTAGTATAAAATAGCATATGAATTATACTAGCTTCAAGCATACGTTCACTTTTAATAAAACTTCATACACATGTTGATTTCAATGTAGGTAAACCCCAATGTCTTTCTTAAAAAAATAATTTACCTCAAATTATTGCAGAAATGACAATATTTTATTTCAAGGAATCGATATATGTGAGGAATAGAAAAACATCAAATTTAAATCCTTGTTTTTGTGACATGTATCTTTCAGAATCATTAAAGAGTTTAGATCTTTACTGTGCCTAATAATGATATCTTACTTATTCTATATATTTATAAAAATAATTTTTAGTCCAAATATTTTTACTTTAAATTCAGTTAATTATGGACATGCTTTTTGAGATCTCGTATTACATATTAACATTTAAATACCATTAAAAAGTATTTCTTAAAAATACAAAATATTTTATCCCTCATATATAAAATAATGCACAAACATAGTGAACCAATTTTTGATGCCTTCACAGCAAAAGTTAGTTTTAAAAATTTATAGAATTGTTGTGATTTTAGAAATATTAGTTTCCTTCCCTTATTCATGTATTAATTTTTTTTTTTAAATTTCAACATTATTTCGCAGCACAGGTATCATTCACAGGTTCACTATAAGACCAGGTATCATTTAAAAAGTATAAAATATTTAAAATTATAAAGTGTAATAATTTTTAAAGTACACCTAAATATGTATTAAGAGTTCTTAAAAATCAAGTCTATATTCAACTAAGAAGAAAAAAAACCTTTTTGATTAAAAAACTACTTTTATAATTCTACAGAATGAATAGAATTTTACTTATTGTCATACAAAAAATATAAATACAACTCATGATTTTAAAAGATTTATTAAACTAATACAAAGAGCCTGAAATTCAATATTTTACTATTCCACGCATATTTAGAGTCTTTAAGCAGTTTTATTCATATATTTTCAGATGAAAATCTTTATACGAATAAAGACTTAAATTAAAAACTGCAATTGTTGCTATCAATGATTTGCTATCAATTTTCAAGCAAAAAAATAATAATTTCGCAATTAAAAATTTTATGCTTAATATTCAGTTTTGTATTTCAAATATGTAAATGAAGATTTTCTTAAGTAAATAATTCTAAACACATCTTTTGAATTGTTAGATATTTGAACCCTCGTTGTTTAAAAACTTATACAATAAAAATATTTATTACTTTGAAAGCTCGATTGCATAGTACTTAAACTATTAATAGTTATGTATAAAATCATTATACATATCGGTGTGATTCGATATACAGCGTGATATCTCACAGTACACTAATTTTCCTCTTTAATTGTATTCAGAACAATTTAAAACAATTCAGTGTTATTCAAAATTTCATTCAAACTTTATTCCATGACATGTTTTGATTTCTCAAACTTGTATTCTCTAGTTTATGTGACACTAAATAGAAAATCATCAAGCTATTCTCTAACACAAGCAATTTACACCACCCCAATTAATAAAAAATAAAATAATTTCGCCCGGATAATGTGGTTTTCCGTCTTTACCAAACCGCAAAATTCTCGGTCGGGATCTATATGCTAAATACATCCGGCTTCCGGTATGTCACTTCCGGCGCTAAGTTCTCGCTTTAAAAGCAGAAACATCAATCCGCCAGACGGGGGCTTCAATTGAGCGCGTGAATTTTTAATGGCTTTTTTTTCATTCTTTATTTTATTACTGAGGAAGAGAACTAAAACTTTCTTTCAATAACGTGTTAAGCCGAAAATTTTCCAAAAAAATGACATGCAATCGGTTTGCTAAAGAAACACGGAACAGCGCATTTCTTCATTTTTTTTAAAATTCAGTACGTGTTCACGATTATGTCCTCAATATTTTTCAGAAGATTATGAATAGAATAATTGGTTTAAACATACCAGTGGCATAGAAATTACAATGATATAGATTTTTCAGTAATTTAAACTATATTTATTTCATGAAAATACTAAGAATATTAATTATTTCAATTTTATTACCACATTTGTAACTTCATTGAAAAATTTAAAACATTCACCAATGCAAAAAAAGTTCTAATTTCAATTCTGTAGGAGGATGTTTTTCAAACTACAGTAAGCTAAAGATTAGGAACATTTCTTTTTTAATATTTATTTTGCTCTTACTAATGAAATGGACAAAAAATGCATATTTGTGCCAAATTTGATTATTAAGGTAAAATTAAATATCTGAAATCTAAAATATTAATTTAATCATTATATTTCATATTTTTACATTTAAAAATGGTCAACCAAAAACTAGAATTTTTTTAAAAATATTTAAATTGTGTAAAATGAAAATATTTCGGAAACATAAGTAAACAAATTCTTTAAAATTTTAGAAAACAATAATTAAAAAAAGATCAAATATTGACTGACTGAAACCATATATTCAAGCACACAATGTTAAATAAAATCTAATATTTTACTTTAACAATATTTGTTTTATTTTCTAATTTTACTTTACATTAGAGTTTTTACCCTAGACTGAGAATGAAATTTTGTTTCATTTTATGAGCCCTTCAATTCATCTCACTTATTTTACTTCACATTACGATAATATTAAAATTCTGGTCTATTATATGCAACGATCGTCACTGGACAGAGTTTTAAAATTACGAGGTCCTTCGCTAATACAACGAAACTACCTACATAAAACGAAATATTTTCTTTTACAAAAATCTACATATTAATACAAATACCTCATATTTTTTATAATATATATATATATAATATTATATATATATATATATATATATATATATATATATTTGTAATATGAAATGAAATATGCTCATTTCAGAAATTGATTTTTGTGTTACAACGAAGAATTTATATTATAGTTATGAAAAATCCTAACTAGAGTTAAACATCTCTGAATAAGAGCTTATATCAAGGAAATTTCGTGATTCAGCCCTCTTATTATCTATACTATTTAATTTGTCTTTCTGTTTTTAATACAAAATTATTTTTAAATAAAAATTATCCAGAAACACATTTCATGTAAAAATGAAATTTTCAAATCCAACTCTTCCATTGTTTAATTTTAAGGACAAGTCATAAAAATGTATCTACACTTCATATAAATGACTCGAACTTCCTGCGAGACAAATTTATCATATGTTTCCATTAAAATTGAAACCCCAGAGTGTGAAGTAGATCGTTAACCTAAAAAGCAGGCATAATACAAGAAATTCTTGAAAAGACATAGCGCCCCAGTTTAAACGCCTAAATACGGGTCGTGCGTTTATCTTCCCAATGTTCAAAAGAAAATAGGAAGATGCATATAATATATGACTTGTTTACTCCCAAATCTTCTTCAAGTTTGCGGTGGCACGGTAGGTTTTATACCTCGTAAAAAAATTGTTTCCGTTACAGAGGCCTTGTTCTCGATAATATCAGGATTCTAAAATACTCTCACTTCTAGAACATAAATAACTTATAAGTTATGAAACCCGTGCTGTGAGAGAGCTATCTCTGCTTAGCCCGGAGGCATTATATTACATGAAGTATATATTCCCTGGGCGTTATTTTACGCATCGGTGTTTTTATGATGCTTAATAAAATGATTGAAATTTTTTATCGTATTTATTTCTTGTCCTTAACGTTTAGCTCTATTATCAAGCTCCGAGCTATCAAGAATTTTTATGCATGTAATTTACTAAGTAATATCGTATGGAAACTTTGAATGGAAATGTTCGTAATAAACGAATGAAAATGGTTCTTAGTACTTTTTTTGCATTTATGTAATATTAGCGCAGTAGACTGTTTACATTTGGCCATTTTCATTTAAGGAATTGTTTAAATACAGCATTCAGATATAATGGGTTTGCTATTAGAGCTTTAAGAAGCACATGAAATCGATAAAAGCTTTGAGGAGTTTATTAAATTATTAAATGATCAACGCTTATGATTGAATCGAAAATTATCATTACGTCTTGGATAGTATCTTTTCGTGTTGGATTATGTAATTTGATTGAAAGTTAGGCTCATTACATGGAATATTTATTATTGAGAAAATATTACATAATTATTTAATTATACAGCTTTATAGTTAAATAAATATTAATATACATAATTAGTTAATCCTTCTGGGTCTTCTTAACTAATAAAGGAGTTAGGAAGCATTTATAAAAAAATGTTGATATCCAATGTTTAAATATATCAGTAACTCGAAACTTTATTTTTGTCTATGTGAATTAAAAAAAAAATTAAAATACCCTTGTCAAGTTATGTGCCTTTTAAGCTACAAATTAAATGTTGAATGTCCCTTACTTTCAAAGATCTTGAGTAATAAATTGATATGGATGAAAAGAAATTTAATTTATATATATATCTAGAATTTAAAATGCACTTTTCTTTCTTTTCATTCATCCAAATAACTTCGCATATTGAGTAGATTGTCGAAATGTTTTAGTGATTATGTACAAAAAAAGGTTTATTTTCCTTTTATTTTTAAATTTCTTTCTTAGCGCACAAATTCGTAAGAATACATGTTCTAAAACTGCATGAAATAAGGTTGTCTCACGTCTAAAATTATATGGAAATTCCCAAATCTTAAAAAACTCCGTTTTCTTCTTGAAGTTACTTTTTCCTGCTGTTAAATAGTAGAATCCAAAATATAGAAGCTCTTTTTAAATCTGAAAAATTTCCCAAAAATGTTAAAATAATTTCGCATAATTATAAACGATTCTTGCTTATCATACCATCTCTTTAAAATTTTGAAATATTCAATAAAAATCCTTTTCTATTTCAATGAGAATGCAAAGACCATTTTTCACTCCAGTAACAGAGTCAAAATACGGAGCATTTTAGATATATCTGAAAAGGCATTAGTTATGCATTATGTATTATAATATACAATAATTTATTTAAAACTCACAAAATGAGATTGTTATTAGAACGTCTTTTGATATCTTCGTCTTTTTTGAAAGCCTTTTTCTGTATTAGACACTTACTTAGAAGCCTAACAGAAATTTAAAGCCGTCGATATTTTCTTTTCTATTTTCTTGTGTAAATTAATTACTCATACTTAAGATTTAATTAACAGTAGTAAATTATATGGTGTTTAATGATTGTTCTAAATTAATTTTAAACTCCTTAATTCTTTATAACTGCTTTTAATCTTCGAAAATGGGATTACTCCCAAGTCCCGTCTACCATTTTCCTAGCCCAACTGAGGGCTACACCCTTTTCGTTTGTTCGTTGTTTCAAACGTTTTTGATGGATTTAGAGACCGATGGGTGACAGTTTCACTAAGAGGAAGATTCTCGCTTGGCTGGATAATTTTAAAAAAAACTTTAATTCAATATAGTTCTTTTCGTCTCTTTTTGCTATTTACCAAGCTACCTTCAGAAGCTGTTTAATTTTTCACATTGAATTTTATAACTTTAAATTTTGGTACTGTTTTAAATAATTATAGACAACTATGATTTTTTTCCTATTTAGTTATGATAAGGCAGTTAGTTAAAGTCTGCCTGGGTCTAAGAAGATGGCTGATGCCAATATCTCTGGGTTTTTTCACCTTTGGGACTAGGGGAAATTCTAGGCAATGGCTAGTCTGATGTTGGAGCTCCTGTTAACTTCACAAGCTTACTTACTACTTATTTACCGACCCCCAGAGGAATAAGGATCTGAGTTGACCCATGACCAGCTACCCAAGCCGAGGTAATCGGGAATCAAACCTGGGTCGGCATTGCTTGCAGTCAGACATGCTAAACATAAGACCATCAAGGCCACTTAAGGTTGTATATTCCTTTAAACATAATTAGGAACACTGTAACTTGTGAGTGTGTGCGTATAGCAATACCTTCGCCATTAATTATATAATACTAAAGGGAACCCTTGCTAGAAATTCATTGGAATGGCTGAGCTTCAATTTAGCCTATTTTACATAAGTTTCTATTTTACATAATGCTGCAAATTTAAGCTATATGTTCTAACATTAAGTGAACACAATCTTTTGAGCAACTTAAAATGTCAGAGCAATACTAAAGCTGTTCTCTGTGAGTAGCAGCTTTATTGCTCAAATTTAGATCCATAAATACAATTTGCAAAAATATCGAAATGAAAGAAATCATTGGTTAGATTCTAATTTTATAGATTACTTAGATAAATTGCCACCTTCATTATTTTATTACTCAAAATTCGTTTTGTTTTAAATTGTTCCAAAATCGAACTCTTAAAATGCTATAACAACTGTTTTGATAACAAATAAAAAAAATTATTATATAAAAAGAAATAGATTTAGTAAAAATGTATGCCTTTGTTAGACAATATCCTGAAATAATATCTCATATAATTATTCGATAAATCAGAACCTTATAACTTTTTTTATCTCATATAAATATTCAATAAAACATAATTTTCTTAAATATTTCCATTGATAAACTTTTCTGTTTATATTAACAATCTAATTTTCGGATAAAAATTGATTAATCATAATCTTTTATCAAAAAATTGCTAGACAAATGCTTTTTTTTTCAAAAGCTCATAAGTATAAATCTTTGGTACCCCGTTAAAAATATGTCGACACTCAATAATGTGACAAAATCACTAATTTGTCATTACCATGATCCCAAATGTGCATAATAAAGAGGGTTTACTGTAATTTTATCAATTAATTTATATTTATTGTATTTTACTCTGTCTCTATTCTTATTCTTTTTTTTCAATCTGTTTTATGGATTTCAATTTAAAACTACTATTTAATCAACCATCTTATATAAAGCATAAAGATAAAAGATATAAATAAGAAAGTAGCAAAAGAAGATAATAAATGCAATTAGGAGCACAAAGCCTATGACTAGTGATTCGAGAAACTTAAGTTTAAAAATCTTTAAAAAAATTGGTATTATTTACCAAAATGGGATACATAAAAATATTCAAATGTGTTTCAATAAAATATATTAATAATAATTCATGCACACAATTATATTTGTCATAAACTTATTATAAATCTAAGATGAAAAAAATATATTTAATATTATCAATATAGGTATAAATAATATTCACTCTCCAATCTTACATTTAGTTAATTAATCACTGCATATATAATAACAAATTTATCTTTATGAGTGAAATGAAAATTATTATATTGGTTGTTGACATTATGCTTAATGAACATAGAACTTGAAAAGACGATTGAATTTGCGAATTCACCATGAGTTAGATACATTGAATCGAATAAACTTTACGTACGCACTTAAGCATATTTTTGATAAATGCATTAAGAAATCTGTAGAGAATGTATCAATTGCATCGCAAATACCAAATTTAAAGTGTATCTAATTGGAATTTTTGTGGTAAAATATCATAAACTGATCTTATTAGAATACAATGACAGGACTTAAAGTAAATTTCCTGTTCCTATGGGAAAGTGAACTTACACACATACTGAAACAATATTTTATATATATATATATATATATATATATATATATATATATATATATATATAATATTACTTAATAAACAATATATATATAATATTACTTTTTAGATCAATAAAATTAGAAAATGCTATCAGTCTAAATTACTACTTGTTGAGTTGGAAGCCCAGTTTTCGTACTTTGCGATCATAACTAAGAAGGAACATTACCAGCCATCGCAATTTCAAGATCTACTAAGCTCAGCACACAGGATTTAACTCATTACTAACATTATTTCATTTCTAGCATCATTACAAAAATTATCATAAAATAATTCGATTATTGTTATTTATCGCATCATTTATTTTCATAACATGAAATGTATTTGCGCTATTCTATCAAAATTATTAGAATGATACATATTGCTGCTTGTTTGTCATAAATATATGGAAAATAGTAAACTTTTCTCTTAGCTAAGCGACTTTTTACTCGTTTTTCTGTGTTTTATTACTGACACAAAATGAGATACAAGATTATAATTAATGTAAAAATGGCAAATAACGTCGTAATGTTTTCGGATTCTCCTATCCCTCAAAGTTATCTCATTCTTTCGGTGTTGTCTGACGTGGAGTAATGAGAATAGTTTATCATATTTTAAATGGCTTCTGAATTCTGATGTACAGTAAAAGAACAAAACCAAACCCTATTACGTATTTTGTGAATACAGATTATGTCCTTTTCACTAAATCATGGCTTCAAATTAGGAGACATATTATCAATATCAATTGAGCGACATAAAATGCTTTCAAACTTTTTTGTGCAGTATTTTCGTAATTTTTTTCGCATAATGCTGATGGAAATATTTAAGAGGGTTACTATTCCCATCGGAACTAAAAGCAAGTAACTCAAGTTTATTCAAGAATAGCACTTAAATAAGGGATAATACATTTAATAATAAATCTTAGTCTTATTTCGCAGCTGGGAATATTCACATAATTTCATTAATAAAACCGTTAACGAGAAACAAAACACAGATAAAACATTCATAAATACCTCAAGGGAAGCAAATTAGTTTCCGAGGAAGGAAATAAAAAATATTTAAGAAAAACTTTCCACTTATCGATTCCATTTTCACTCAAAGTGGAGCAGAGTACTGGAAGAAATGAAAGAAGTAAAGAAAAACTACTCTCTTGTAAAGAAAATTGAATGTTCGAACCGAAATTGAAAGTATGCCTCTCCCATAAACATCTCCCAAAATGAAATCTCTCCTTACTCTTACCTAAAGAAAAAAAAAATAACCGAATATCTACCACTAAAAATGCCCAAAAAATTTCAATTTTTTAGCGGATCGGAAATTACTTTCTTTACCCTTCCCACGGTGCGAATAAGGACCAAGTACTTTAATGCATAATAATTTCGATATTCTTCTATACGATTACTTCGGACCTAGTTTCGTAAGGGGCAGAGCCCGTAAACAAGAATTGTACCTTCCTTCATCTATATACATATCTATACACGGATATATTTATATTTCGTTTTTCTCATAGCCCTTTTGAATTATTCATATCCGAATGCAGATAGCGAAAACGTAGCTGAGAATTTCTTCTGAATGATATTTGCTGCAAGGGTTCTGCCGCACTGCCTTCTTTTTCGGGTACAAAAGTGGAATAACATATATGAAATTTACCAGAAGGAATTCCCGCTCCTTTTTGTGTTGAGCAAAGTGCACTTACTGAAGGGGTGTTACGAAGAAAAGGCAGCTGGTGTCTCGAGCATTGCAGCTGCGTTTTCACTTTAAAAAGTCATATGTTTTGTTGACTGCGAAAGCGATCTGCCCCTTTCAATGGCGTTCAATTCGTGTTTTGGTCATTTGAGTTGATATAATAGGATCTTCTGATAAATGTCATGTGTTTTGATAACTGCCTTTATTGCCAATTTTTTTCAGTTCTCTCAGTTAGTCTCATACATTGAAAGTAATAATATCCATTACTACCTTATAGATAGTGCTATAACCGTTTTATGGCTTAGTAGTTAGGTTTGTACAGTGTGTCACCATTTCTTAGCTATACTGTTTTATCACTATTTACCTCTATTTCATGAAACTGTTTGTAGAGTCCAGTGGCCTTTCTTCGGTTAACTTCTACATATGTATAGTCCATAGATCGAATAACCTGACTAATAAACAATATAAATTCTAAATACTTTAAATATAATTCTTTTTTATTTTAATCAAATATATTGTAATAACAAAGCCTTAAAGATACAAAAATGCAAGCCTTGAGAAGAGAAAAAAAATCTAAATTTAAATGTGAGAAAATGAGATGCTATTTGTCACTAAACAAAAATTAGAGTTGAATCTAATACATCTATAATAACATATCCAATAGTATCTAACAGATAGTGCTATAGTCGATTTATGGTTTGTTAGGTTTGTATATTACGTCATTATTTCTAAGTTATAGTACTTTTTATTTTGATTTAGGTTTATTCCTGTTTTATGGAATAATATGTAGATTCAGGTGACATTTTGTCCATTAACTTTCCAATGGTCCATGGACCGGATAACCAAACTCTAACAAACAATGAGGGCTATATAGCTCTTTTTACTTTAATCAAATGTATAGCAATCACTAAATTTGAGAAGTATGACAAAATCAAGCCTCTGTTTGAGGAGAGAAAAAACATCTATTTATAAATATATAGAAAATTAAGTGCAAATTACAAATGAAATTTTGTTTTTAATCAAAAAGCTCCTCATTCAGAGTCAACTACTAAAAAGAGTAAAAATATAACTCCTACTTATATATAAAACTTAGCTTATTTCATCTCTCCTTTCACTTATACTCTTGACTGCATTTTCAAAAAGTATTAAGTATAGTATATTAAAAACTTTATTCTGTAATCTATTTCCTTTCTACCTATTTTCACAAATTAACTTCAGCAAATAAATGGGAACTGACTGAAAGAATTAGAATTTGAACAAAAGAAATTCGAACTAAAAGTCGTATTAAAAATAAAAAGGGACCTTTCAGATTTTGTAATGTTCCTAACATGTATCCATTTACAGTTATGAAATTATTTGACAAGTATTCTTTAGTGATAAAAAATTTAACTTATAGAAAAAAAGTTTTCATTCAATCATGCCCTGGTAGTTTAATAAATTTATGTGCTAAGTAATATTTAAGATATTTAATTATTTAACCGTTATTTACTATTTGAATACAAAATCTTACAATTCCTAATCAATAATATTATTTTTAAGTAAAAATTACAATTTAAAAAAGCACAGCAATCGAACAAATAAAAATATGATTGAGTTTTTGTACATTGGGGTTTTGAATTTTCTTTAATCACACTCAATCAAATTTTGCCAAAATGTAATTCACAGAAAGGTTAAATCGTGATTTCGATTGTATACTTTGCTCTCAATAGAAAAAAATATCTCCGACGTGAATTGAACTTGCGTCTTAACTTTATTTCCTTCTTTTATGTCTATTGAATAATAAAAGAGCAAAATTAAATTACATGGTGTGTTTTTCTTTCGTGAAATCTTAAAGAGTGATCAAAATCTTCAGAATTATAGTTTTAATCTATGGAGAATTATAATTTTACATAACAAACTTTTTCTTAGTTGTTGGTTACAATAATATCTTTTGTGTCAGATTAAGTTGCATAATAGTTAAGTCGCAATTTATCATAACTCGCCTTATGGCATTAATTAGCTTGCAAAATTTATCAAAATCTTAGCGCTTAAGAGGGTTGATAATTCATCAACAGTATTCATATGCAAATTATTTCAAGAATGGCTAAACGATAATGATATCTTTTCGAGAATAAAATACAGTAACACTACTCTGTGATAAATATAATTTAACAGAATGCCTTCATTACGAAGATTTAGCTATTGTATTCAAATGACAATGTTTTGTTAGGGTATTAGGAATAAGTAAAAGGAATGAAATTTTAGGAAAATTTTTTTCTTTCTCTGCAATAAATGAATTATTATTCATTTTAGTTCCAGAAAGATCTCTCATTTCTTTTGTAATTAAAATAATCGAAAATCAAAAATGTATTTTTTTTAATTAGATGTAAAAATTTTAAGTTTATTCTGTGATGTTTTGTAAATGATAGTTCGCACCTGTTATTTTTTCATTACATATATATAATACAATGCGAACACAGTAAAACCAATACAAAACAAAATGAAGTAGATTTGCCTGTTTTCAAAAATAAAAGGAGGGAGGATAAGCATTCCATAAATTCCCAAAATATCTTCTAAAATTGCTACTTTAAATGTTAGTTATAATTGTATAAGTAAATGAAAAGAAACATCTAAAATAAAATAACGCACAACCATATTTTATTTTCATTGCAGCACTTTAGTTTGTAAAACATTTGTCTAATGAAAAGTGTCTTTAATTTAAACTAAAATAACTTTAAAAATGTGAAATTATGTTTCGTGTCCCTCTCTTTTTTTCCAGATATTTAGAGTACTAACTTTCTGATCAAAAAAGTTTATGTAAGGCACTTTTATAAATAATATGTTTCATGCAGAGTTTATAAATATGTTAATAATTTTATTCTTGATTATAACATCTGTTCATGTGTCAAAATTACGTATTATAATTGAACTTGTAAGCTAAATTAAAATTTGTAAATATATACAATTGACTATTTTCCTTAATTGAAGGCGATTATTTTCCCAACAGAAGCAAATTTAAACAGCGTTTTTATCCGGAAAAATTCCTTGCGTAAAAACAACTTTTTATTAGATGGAGAAGTATATTTAAATTTGAGCATAATCACATATATTAAGAACAAAACTATATGATAAATTAATTTTTGAGCATTTAAAAAATTGATTCGCATGTTTTCAAATAAATGTTTGTAACATTTTCCCAGGGATCATGTTCTTGTTGAATCTAACGTGATAAAATGTTTCAATGTAAAAATTGTATTATTCTACACAGTAATATTTTTTTTAATACTTTAATCCTAAAAAGTAATATCTCTTACAAATATTTTGACAGATAGAATTAAAACTGATATAAAAATAAGTATTATCAGTTGATTGCATTCCTTTATTAATATTGCAAATAATTCTTTTTTCTTCTTCAAATTATCAAAAATCTAAGGTACACTCACACAATTCTAGAAAATATTAAAATATTTTTAAAAACACCATAATTGTTTCGAGATTTTCGAATCGTTTCTTAACAACTAGGTGTTCTTTTTTAACATATTTTGGATCATCGAAACATTTGATGAATACGTGAAATGCATTTTTTGTATTCTTTTCGTTTCCTTAATTATTTTTTTTTTCATTTATGTTGAACAATACATACATTTGCAGAAGGGCCTATTTAGTTCCACTTAAGTCCTACCTGTAAGAATGCACATTTTATTATTTTTTTTCATCAGGAAATTGTTCACGAAATACCACAGTAAGACCTCATTCAATGCTTATGATGTGATCATAATCGTCAAAGCTCTAAATAGCGTTACTGGAGGTTAGTTTAACACATAGTAACAAGGGATAGAGCACAACCAAAAATAAACAAGTTTTACCTTAGATTCAAGGTATATACTAATTTGAACATCATAATATTTGTTATATAAAGCATAATCATGTGAACAGAAACATAAAATTCATTTATGTAATAAAGGGCTGGTTCTTCTCATTTTAATTTAAGGATCTGTCAGGTGTTTGATAAGCAAGACATTTTGATTCATTTATTCTTCATTAAGATAACCTTTATTGTAAAAGTGCTTTAAACTACTAGTGTCTTAGCTTAATATAATTTATAGAATAAATTCATGTGAATGCGTATGCTTCTCATATTGTTTGAGCGTACATTACACTCTTATATAAATATTGTATTATACATACTCGCAATAAAATATAGTTTTGCTCCAAAGCTTTAGCAAGTTTCTGTACATACCAGTTCTGCCGGAAAAATACGTCAGTTGGGAAGTGAATATTTCTTATTCTACAGTATAATTTTTCATCATTACTATAACTGGTCTATAATTATTTCAAGTAAGAGACTCGTGGGTTAAATGAAAAAAAAATTCTACATCGAGTCGTAATATGCACATCTTCGCTTACTTGGAACAAAAAGAAGACCTTTCTTAGACTATATGATAACCGGTGAGGAAATCTGGATTAGTTACTTACGAACCTGGAGAGCCTGTCCTCTCCTTCTTTAAGCTGAGAATGAGTCTGAAATTGATAATACTGTGTTTATGGTGGAACATCTAAGGACCAATGCATTACGAGCTTTTGAAACCTAATAAAATACTTTGAGATACTGTCAGTAAATGGATGATTTAAACAAAACACTCAGACAGAGACCTGGGTTGTTCAACATGAAGCACATCCAAATGCATCATGATAAGGCCAGACCACATGCTGTTTTGGCGACTTGTCAAACAATTGCACAGCTTAGATGAGAAATTCTGTCGTATCCATCATACTCCCAAAATCTAGTGCCCTCCAATTATAACCTGTTTCTGTCTGTGCAAAATGTTTTGTAGAAAACAAATTCAAAATTGAAACAAAGATTAAACAAGTACATGAGTATTTCCCCACTAAAAAAATTGTTTTTCAAAAAATTGTATTAATAAATTTTTTCTCTGTTTAGTCTTTTCGATTAGGATCCACGTAATAAATTGATTTATAATAAGCTAATAAGAAGCATGGGGAATGACAAGAAAACGGAAATTAAAATTTAGCGTAACGGAATGACCACGTTACATCGAATCAACGTTTATTGAGGAAGCGTTGAACGGCATTTGCCGTACATGTAAAGACACACACCACTGTCACTCGAATCCATGAATATGCAGCGCGAAATATATTCTCATTACTGAGTCCGAATTTATTCTTATGAGAAAATTATCCAAGGCGCCAAGAAAACGTCAATAATCCAAAGAAATTGAGAGATCGAAAAAAATAAAATCTATATCGACCATCTGTTACTTGTTTAGGTGATTATCCGATTGAGTGAAGGGTACAATAAAAGAATCGAATGGAGTGTAAAAAAAATAACAATCATTTTGGCTACATTGTTCTAAGATATATTCAGAGGCACTCAAAAAATGACATTGAGGTAACCGCACTCCATAAGAAGGTAATTATGGTTTATTTATTTTGTGACGTGTGTTTCAAAAGCTGGTAAGGGTCTGAAATTCAAAATTGCCAAAGTGCAATGTTTGTTTTGATATATTTAATATTTTTTTTAAATGCGTGTTTTTATAAAAGTTATAACTTTTATTGAAATTGTTCTTTTATAACATACTTTAATTAACGTTTGAGGGAAAATTTATCTTTATTATTGGTTTTATAAGTAAGTGTAATATTAAACTTAATGTGTAGGACTTTTTTAAAAAAGAAATAGTTATTTTTAAGCAAGCTAGGTACAAGAGGAAAGTTTGCAATTTTTCTCTGTAAAAAAGGCTTAAAATGAAGCATTGAGTTAAATTTAAATTTATCGTTTCTTACTGATTGAATACAAGCATCATTTTAATTTCTTTTTCACTTTTTAATGGGTAAGTAATATTAATTCAAATAATTTTAAACAATAAGTCTATGTCAAATTAATTGAAAAAATTATTTTAATTACTAGAAAAAAACATTTTGATAAGCTGAGTTCATATTCTCAAAAATGTCATTTTCAATTGACTGCATCAATACATTTCGGGGCAGTGAAACCCATTTTCAATTTAGCATTTGTAAAATAGAAATAATTTGAAATATTCGCGAGTGACACATTATTAACCTTATTTAATATATTAACTCAAAATCGAAAAAAAAAACGCATCAAATACGAGTCATCTTAGTTATGATTTAATATAAGTATATATATATATATATATATACACGAGTGTGTGTGTGAGATAGAGATAAAATTATTTTTTTCATTAAAAATTTTAAATTCTTTAATAACTTAGTGTTTTCTTATTTGAAACATTTAAAAAGATTAATTTCCATGCAAAATTGTGGTCCTATAAATATAAAAACAAATATTTTAAAATATTTTAGAATTAAATAGTTAAATGTTATGATACAACGTAAATGTTATGAAAAATGTCTGATTTTAGTTAAAAATTTATATTCTGGAATTTTCACATCAAATCCTAACACGGGGAATGGTAGATACTTCAGCAAATTTATCATGCAAATTGTTTGCAATGAAGTGGGAAAATTAGTAAATAAATGAAATGACTGGAGAAAAAAATCATTTCGACTCAATGCGTTACTAGAATTATATATTATGTTTATTCCCCTTAATTGATTGTTTATTGAAGTCGCACTTCTTAGCAACGTTAGGGAAGTTGATGACAGATGGATAGCTTGAACCACCATCGAGGGAAGACAACAACCGAACTGGCATCATTCCTCCTTAACTTTCTACTACCTTAACGCATGGACTTTGAGCTGGACAGAATATGCGTGCATTAGATCCGCTAGAAGATTAGTCAGTATTATCTCACAAGGACTTGATCCTATTATTAGACTGAAATATACGTTTATGCTTACTTTTCAGCGGAATTAGAAAAATCTAGATGAAATATGTTGGAATCATTATTGTATTAAAACCTCTAAATAATTTGCTTTGTTTAGTAGATGGTTTTTTTTATTCGAGATAAAAAAAACCACTCTAAAATAAAACTTTAAACGGTAGACTAAAAAAGAATACTGTAGTGTCTGAATGAGTTTTATTTCAATCCATCAAAAGTTTTGAAAGAAATTCCATTTAAAAGCAAAATTTTTCACTTGGAAGCGTAAATTTTCAGCAAATGCTTACCTATTTTATCGAGTTGCTGTTAGTAAAAAAACATGTTCCATATAAAAAAAATCGAATAAAGAAAAGAAGCAGGCACGAGCACCAATGAAGAAATCACGGGTAAGCACCCGATAAGAAAATTAGTCAAAAGAACTTTCAATAGTGTCGAACGCAGCGCGTGCTGAAGTAGCGGTAAAACTTTTGTTAGATTTCGAATTTCACTAATTTAAAACTAGGAACACAAAAGCCGGCTATTAGCATGGCCGTAAAAATTAAATCCCAAAAATGGCCATCCCTTTCTTTCCGCGACTGTAAAGTGTGGCTCGGGTACAAAGAAAAATTGAACACTTTGCTGAATATTAATTTAAGTGGGGGAAACCGAGAGTAGGTGCTCATAAATTTAATTTAGGTGACATGGGGGAAAGGGATATGATTTGTTCGGAATGCATATGCTTGTTTCAGTGTTATTAAGTTAGAACGGTTTTAATTAAATCGAGTTCGTAACTCGCATATTTCAGAAGGATTTGTATAGAACTGATATCTTGAAGTTGTATATCGCTCCTTTAACTCGTTCGTTTACTTATGGATATAATTAAGAAAAAGAGGACGAGGAAAAATTAAGATGCAAAGGAAGTATGTTTTTAAAGGATTTGCACTTTTTATCGTCGTTAAAATTAACGAGTCGGTTAAAAAGAATTAATGCTTAAATATATCATTTTTTGCTCTGAAAATATTAAGTCTTATCACAATATTTGGTATTTAATTTCATGATGTTAAGTAGCTAAGAATTAGTTGTAATTAATATCCTCTTGAGATGGATTTTAATGAACTTTTTTTATTGGCGTTTATTAAAAGCTCCTGAAATGTCTGTAAAAATTGTAACATTTGTGACAAAATATTAAATTCGATAGAAGTAATGCTTAACGACCTATTTATTTTAATTAATTATAAATTAGGTACTTTTGTTTTTCATTTAACTGATTGTGTTCTTCCATAACCAAAATCATTTATTTCTCTTTTTTGCTTCATGTAGCACTTCTTTAATATTCACAAAACTGGAATACTTGAACCTTTTCTTTCTGAAATAATGCCTATTAAGCGGTAATATTTTACATAAATACTTGAAATAGTCTTTAATTTGTGTTTGATGATTAAAAAGTTAAGTAAATCGTGTTGGAAATTATAATTGCAGAAATTGTATTCAATCACATTGTTTGTAAACTGTACTGCTGCGACTCTCTTCAGTAACGGCACCAGAAGTTATAACACATTAATAATAGCCTGATTGGGACATCTCTTTTCGCTTAGTTGATAAAAGCGCTGCAAAAAGTAATTAACTTTCTTCTTCGGATTGAGTGATGAAGGATTCGAAACTCCATCAACACTACAATATTAACTGTCCACCTCCCCAAGGGGTCGTTGAACATCTGAAACTGAATCACTTTAGCTGGTTGGTTAGTTTCATTACGTTAAATGATAAAACGCCTAAAAAGTACTATTTATACAAATTTATTATAATTTATTAAAATACTAAAGTTGATATAAACAAAAGTGCTTGTCAAATTTACATTTGCTATGCAAATATGACATTTTGGGGGCACGTTAAAAAAGAACTACTATATCTTCGGACACAACGTTCTAGTCGAACATTTATTAAATCTGTGATGTCCCTTTTTTTCGAATTTTTTTTTTGTGATACGAAATTATCCACGCCTCTTCCAGAACCACGTGACATAATCCTTTATTTTGGTTGGAAAGCACAATGTTACAAACAGCGCTATTGGACGCTGAGCACCCCAATCAAGGCATGGAATGACACCGGCAAAGCTGGACGACTGATACGTGAGTGTTCTTGGTTCCCAGGAGAATCGGTCTCTAAAAGGTCAAAGTTAATGAAAAATAGAGATGTTACTTACCCTTTCTCACGAGTTTAGCTGTCTTTAGTAAGGTTCTTTTTCGGATGTAATTGAGACCACTAACGAACCTGCTGAATGTGGTCACCTCATACCCCCCTCCCAAAAACTTGAACACCAGAGGGAAGTGCAGCTTAGAACTCCTGGCAACATATACCTCCAACGCAAAATCATTTGACCCTGTGTGTCTCACTAAGACCACAACACATAAATCACCGCTAGTAATATATTGCCTACGGTGTGCGTGTCAAAGTGATTTTCCACTCAACTCAAGATAGATGATGACTTCAAAAAGAACAAGCCGAAAAGGAAATTCAATACAACAGAGAAGAGATGCATATCAATTGCTATAACGGTTGGAAAAGCGATCTTCTCAACAAGTATCAATTTGAATGTTTCTTTTCGTATCATCACGATGATACAGGTGGGAGAGTATGCTGCGGCTTTCTTCAACAACAAAGCCAGAAGTTAAACCGTCTGACCAACAAGCCCTTTTTTCTTGCTTTGTTGAAAAAAGCGCAGCAAAAGCGACTGGTTAATTTTTCTTGGAACTCAATAGTTAAAGGTTCGAAATGTCGTCGACATTCCAAGGTCAACTGTCATCCCCCTCCAAGGGTTGGAACCATCAAACACCGAAATACTATACAGTAATGCTTGTTATGCACAATATACAAACTGCATCTTCCACTTTTTTCTTCAATCAGATTTTAAACCCACCAGATTTATCTCTACGATTATTGAGGGAATTTTATTTTTCCTTCACATTTGATAAGATTGAAAAATATATGATATTTTGTTCAACCATGTGGACTTTATAGTTTAAAAGATATCTTGTAAATTCTGAAAGTCTTCGTAATGTTTTTGTAGACTATTGAATTTTTTGTTTCATTCTACAGATATGTCATCTTTGACTATATTATTCAGATGGTGTGCTACAGATTTATTCAACAACTATAGTTACAATAATATTTTATTGATACAAAATTCCATTTTGCTTTTCTCTAAAGTGAACTAAGTCTTTTGGCACTTTTCCCTTCTATCACTATGTTTCCTTTCCATGAGAATTATATCCAATAATAATTTTCTAAACGTTATACAGGCATTGTGATAGTTAAAAATGATGAGTACCTTAAATTTACTTATATTTCATTATCTTCAAAATTCAGCTGTAAGGTCGCGAGACAACTTTATTTTTTATTTCACTTAATAAGTAGTTTCGTTATACTGTGACGGCAACCTATTACCCGTATCATCTGTTAAAGTTTAAAAATAAGTTTTAAATTTCAATTTAAGTTCAAGCATAAATTAATGAATTAAAATTGTAAGTTACATTCAAAATATCTTTTTCTGCTCTAATAAGGATGGTGTTTTCCACAATTAGTGCTTTCCACAATCCTCGTATACTAACAAGTTCTACAGTCTATCAAAACTGCTCTTACTGGAATAAGATTCGAGCACCTCTTGCAATTGCTCCGACAGCATTGAATCCTGATCTCATCAAATTTTCTATTTACGTTGGAGTACTTCCACGGAAATCTCACTAGCATTCTTCTTATTACTTAACCTTAATTCATTCTCCTCTCCAATATTTCCATCTTCCCCTCCTTTTTCTCCTTCTCAGTACACTTCAATTCATTTCTGTACTCTGCTTTGCATTTTTGGAAATTAAGTTGCTTGAATCAAGTAACACTAAGAAAATATTCGTAAAGACAGTTACAGGGAAGTAAATTTCCTATTCCTACAGTATATTCTTTCAATTCTAATTCTTTGGACGAGTTCCCGACCATTTCTTAACGTTTGTTTGTGTGTTTTGCAATGAGTTGAATATCATTTTCTAGTTTTGTATATAGCGGATTTTGGTTACGGAAAAGGAAGCACATATTAACGCAGTAGATGTTTTACTGTTAAGAAAGTAATATCCATCAATCATCACAAAGGCTTTATGAGAATATTACTTAGAACAGAATAACTTTTACATTTAGAATAGTATCTAGGTTAGCAAATTATTAAATTATAGCTTGCATATTTAACCTTTCTTGTTAAATTGTGTCTTATTGTTGTTTCCACAAGCTGATGCATATTTTTTATTTACTTCCTAAGCGAAAAATCCGAAAAATTCTTTAGCTAAATACAAAAAGGAGTTTTAGTTTTTAATTTGTTTTAAATGATTTTGTTCTATTATTTATTCTGAAACTACAATAGTTATGTCAATTTAGATAGATTTTGTAGGGTTCTAATTTGCATAAAAGATAAATTTGAATTTTCGAGAGGTTTTGATTTGTTTTTTCTTTTCACTTTTGCTTGTATCAATTTTACATGCAAACAACAACCATATTTGTACTCTAGTTTAGAAAATTATTACTTAATGTCCTATTTCTTCCACAAAAGTTATTTTGTGTGTAATAGTATTTGCCAATTATATATTGTTATTTTTCGACATGCTTTAACATAAAATTTCGTTCTATATTTATGAAGCTTGCATTCTTCCAATGTATTGAATAGCGTATTGAATGTAGTAAAGCTTTGTCAAGTTTACCTCCTTTATTTCATGGTATGTCCTCTTCTTATGGAGGGTTGTCTTATTCGGGTAAGTATAGAATTTAGAACCCACATGATGACTAAACGATCTATCTATTCTTCCATGGTTTTTTTTACTTTGGTACATAAAAATGATACAGCCGCGGTACGCTCCAGTCCTCTAATTTTTTCTATTTCTGGTTCTCCTTTTCTTCATTTCTTACATTTCTAGAGATTTATTTAATATTAGAAACACGTTTTTTTTTTCGTAAGTGTACCAGTGCTTGGTGCAGCCTCACCAAATATGACTCGTTATTGAAACCATCTAATGATTGTGTGTCCTTTTTTGACTTTAAGAGAGATAAATATTTACGTAATTTTTTTAATTTTCTTATACATGTGCATGCATATATATATATATATATAAATTTTCACGTGTTCTTTACACCTTATTTTATTGATAGTTCATTAACATTGTTTTGGGAAGCAAATCGAGGCCTATTGGAGACGGGTCTCGTAATTTCGAACTTCAGTCAAGTGACGAAAATGGTTCCTGAGCTGGCACTTCCTTCTCCAAAATTCCCACCACGCCAACGGGAAGGCATAAGAACTTGACTGATTTAACGAGCACCAATCCCCCTAGAAGGCGGATTTTAAGCTGCGCCAGGGCTCAAACCCACAATTTGACGGAAATGGCCAGAGCTCCATGATGCTATCGCTGCTTCTTGCATTTTTAACAAAAAGACTGAGAAAAATAAATGTCTTAAAATTTTGACACTTTTAAATATGTAAAATTTTTCAATTTACTTTAAATTGTTCAAGTTCAAAGTGTAAAAAAGTATAAAGTAAAATGCATTTAAGTTTAATTTATAAAGTTTTATATTATTTTTATACTTCCGATTTTTAATTTCTTCCTGTAAGCTCTATAAGTTTATAATCAAAGAAAAGAAAAGAAAATAGTGTTGTACAATTGTTTCAATAATTTTTAATTCAACTTAAGAAATAGAATAAAGGAAGATTGATTAAAAAAAATATGGGGTTTGTTATTCACTCATCACATATGGGGGCGCGTTAACATTTAATTAAAGTTGTTTAACTTTTGGCCGGTTACATGGAAATCGAATAGGAAATTCCAAAAAACCAAATAGTCAAACATTCAATCTCATTTATTTTTGATTTCGCAAAAGATACCCTTACAGATTAATGTCTGTTTGAAAAGGAACTTCTGAAAGTTCTCACGCAGTAGGGAGTAGTAATTAAGAGACTGGGGAACTAATTCAGATGTCGACCCTGTCACTTGAAAGTGATTCGTCGCCATTACACTTCATGTAACCTTAGAGAGAAAATCATTCACAGCTAAATAATCAAACATTCGATCCCATTTACTGTTATATTGTCTAAAATATTTTTATTTGTGAAGAAAGTTTTCCTGGTAATTTTCCTGAGCTAATTATTTAATAAAATCTAAAATGTTTCATGGACAAAAAAATTTAAAATATTGAAACTCATATTTTTACCACCTTAAATAACTAGAAAATTCTGTATTTGCAATCGTAGATCACTAATCATTCCCTTAAATTGTTCACAAACATAATACTATGTTTGAATTCATGCATGCAGACCATTAGAATATTTCTTTCTTTTGTCGTGTTACAATTGCTCAGCAAGTTTTAAAATTAAAAATTTATAAATTCTTATAGAAAGTTATATTCCTAAAATATTTTTCAATATATGTTGTTTTCCAAAACTTTTGTTGCAACATTTTTAGTGTAATTCAAATGATATGTATTAATATAATTATTCGAAAATAATTAATATATGTATGAAAAAATATTCACATCTTATTCATGTTTCAATTTTACTAATACACTGGTGGAAAATGAAACACTACGAAGGAACAAATTTGAAGGAATTAAATTTAGGTAAAATATTTGTCTAAGAAACAAATTTATCTGATTATGTTCAAGGTTACGAGCTAAAATATGCGTAAGAATGTGAAATGGTGGTGCATTAATAGCCGATGTTGTAGCCATAATTTTGAATGTACAAATTTGAATTATACTACCAAAGTGCCATATTTTTGTGGTATGAAGTTCCGTGTCTGTTGCACTTAGTCAAATCAGAAACAATTCGTGCTTGTCTAGATGTCCCGTACGTGCTAGATGGGAGAACGAAATGGTGAGCTCTCGGGTCAAGACACATTCTAAACATTACATTGTGGTGACAGAGAGACATGAAATTAAATTTATTCTGTTGGAATTTTCCCTGAAATAGGGATCAAGAAAGGCAGAACGACCGTTTAGATCACCAGTTGGACCTACACGTTTGTTATCAAATTGCTTAGGATTACGACACGAATGCTCTTCCACTCATATGAAATTGCTTTACAGATCATAATTCCTGATGCTAGTCCAGTGTGTCTTCGCCGCAGACAGCTTGGAACCAAATGCACACCCGGTCTCCTTCTAACTAACTTACGACCATCACTGGCACCAAGACAGAAACGGCTCTCATCTGAGAACACATCACTTCGCCTTTGAATGAGACTTAGCGTGACACCACTGAAATTGCAGAATGATATGCACACTACGGAGCGTCTGGCCTGGAGCTGTCTATCAAGTAATCGATTGATTACAGCTCATTGTATCACTCTGATGCTAACAGAATCTCAAACTTTATTTATAGATGTGCCATAGGTCTGTGGAATAAGGCGGTCTTCTCTCTCAGTAGTGGCCCGCGTGCGGCCGATACCGGTCTTCTTGAGAACAGTACCTTTCCGTGACCGGTGCTGCCAATAATTATGTACGGAGGATATATCCTTGCCATCTTTCTGCGGTTTCGCGAAATAAAATTCTACCTTCCCGTAACCCTATTTACTGCTCATTTAAGCTCAGTAAGCTTCTGACACGCCTGTTTCATCTCCTTAAAAGCATTCTTGATTGAATTATATCTCAAAACGCTCTATTTGAAAAATAAGTAACAGGGGCGAAGTTTATATCGCATATTTAAAACAAACTTGATTTGCATGCTCTTAATGGTGCTACTAGCGACAATTTCAATTGTCTAAAGAAAAATTTTGATAGACGTCATGTTTCATACGTGCTAGCATGCAACTCAATTTTCGTTTATTTAGCACAGCTCTTTGGTATTAGGATTTCATTTTTTCGCCAGTGTATAATCTTTAATAATCGAAAAAGTGTTAATTATTATTTTGAGAGCACGTGATAATTAATTACTTACTAAGCAAATTTTATAAATCCCAAAATAAAAATTTAATTTTCTACGTATTTTAACTTTTCATTAGATATCCAGATATATTTATTTATCAACTGATTGTTTATTAATGTCGTAAGCAACATCAGGCCTTTTGGCGACGGGCCACCTAAGTTAGCCACGATCAAGCGACAAGGATATCTGAACTGGCACCAGTCTTTTCAAACTTTCCCACTACGACTACGGAAGAATTTGGAATCTCGTCAGATTTAACATAGATCAGGTTTTCAGTGGCATCAGGTCTCGAACCACAATTTGACGAAAACAATGCCGACCACGAGTTCACGACCATGACAACAGGGCTACCAAAGCCACATTTAGAAATATTCATTAAGCAACAGGAAACATCAAAGCTTTTCTATCGCTGAGCTGCATTGCTTATTATGTACGTTCACTCCTAGTCTCTATTTTCTGTTTATCGTACGTCATTTAATTGTCTAAAAATGTGTGGTACAAAGCGAAATAGAAACGAATATAACTTTTGTTACATAAAAATAAAACTTGTTATTTTTTATTGTTAAAAGTATGTTATTTGTTATAAATTTTTTTTTCTTTCCCTTGACAAGGCTGCATTATAACTTTTACTTAACTAAGTCTTTTATTTTGGGCAAATTAAAATTCGTATTTTAAAATAGAGGCACTTCCCTTTCATTTACTTCAGGGTTTACTATAAGGGTACGTAGATAATTGCACAATATCACTGTTGAATGTGAAGAATGTCAGTTAATTCTTAAATCAGTTTATTCCAGCTATGAATTTTTAAAGATTTATGCAGTTTTAATCTCCAAAACTAAATTTTCCATCAACGTGCTTAAAATATATTTTGGAATAAAAGAATAACAATCAAAATTCCCCCTTACAAATTCAATCGGTTTCGAGAGAGTAATATAATTGGGGTTGAGAGTTCGAGCGGAAAATTCAAGTTTCTTTTTTTATGGACAAACTCCAAAAAGATTTTTTTTATTTAAATGCGATTCCCTACTGATCTTCACTTTTTTTACCAGAATCATTCAACATCTACCGACTTTTAACTTTAATAATCAATTATCCTTCGCTTATATACCTGTATAGATCTCCTTAAACATTTTCATTTTGCTCCTAACTTCAATCTAATATACATACATCACGTTTCATTTTATTGAGGCGAGGTTTGTTTCTAAACAATTCAAATAGAAAAGTTCCCAAGGTTAGTGAAAGGAAAATTGAGATGTAGTCCAAATTTAGTAAGTGTTTATAAGATGATTTATATTCATATTTAGAAAATATTTGTGAACGAGACACATAAATTATTTTTAATCTCGGTAGTAACTCAAAACTGAAATATATTTCTGCATGTCAATTTGTAAATAAGTTAACTATTGAGAATGTATAAGTCATCTTATTTTAAAGCATATATAAACTTTAACGAAAGAGACTTCTTAAATCTGACAATGCTCAGAGTCATTTGTACCTCGATTCAACAACGAAAAAAACAACTTGTTACGATTTACAAGGATATGAGTTAACCATGGAAATGACATGGTTTCTAGATATTCACTAATCAGTCAATTTATATATATAACAAAGAAAGAACAAATAACAAAATTCGGCTAGTATAACAATTTCCCGTTTAACATAACACCATTGTTTTTTTTTTTTTTTTTTTTTTTCATCTCAAAATAAAAATACCATTAATGTAAAAACATAATTTCTTAAAATGAATGCGTTTTTTTCTGTCAATGTATAAGTATCATTTCAACAGTCTCTCGTTAAAGATATATATTTAGTTTTTTTTAATTGAATTATGTATTATTTTTTAACTCAAAAGTGTTTAAGAAAAGAATGTCATGTAGCCAAACTTCAAACACTTCTCCTGCAAATTTTGTTTCCCCCCTGAAATTACTAATTTGGAAAATTAAATAACTAAAATATTATTTATTTTCATATTTAAAAGAAATTAGTTATGTGTATGCAAAGATGAATTAAGATAGATAAATTACTATAATTCTATTACTACCACCACCGATTTAATTAATTAGTGGATAAATTTATCAATTAAGGAAAACCTAATTTACCAGACAAGTTTCACTAGTTAATTTAATAAGAGGATGATTAACTGAATCTTATTAATATGCCGTGAATAATTAAAATGTCAGGAAGGTTACAATTGAAAACATGAACCCTATAGGGGATCGTTTACAGACAATGTAAAATAAAAATTATTTAAGACTTATAATTGCATTTTTGTCAAGTAGTAACAAACACAACTCTGAAATGATTTTCTAATGGAAAATATATGTTCGTGTCTACAATGTTTAGAATTCGTAATGTCTCGAGATTTTATTTATTTAAAAATGCTCATCTGAATTCTTACTATGTATATGTATTTTTTTTAAATAAAATACATTAAAAGTAATTAATACATTCACTATACTTGTATACAATTTTATTATGTAAGTATTAATATAAGCATTTATTGATAAAATAAGTATCTAAATTTATTCAATGGTTTGACAATCAACTTGATTAAGCAGTTTATACTTAGAAACATTAGACTCCCGTCTATTTGCCATTTTGAGTAACTGAACGTAGTTTTAATTCTATGGAATTTCTAGTACAGTCTGAAATCTTTGCTAATTTATCTATTTTAAAGCAAAAAGTGCATCTGAACGAAAAAAATATTATTGAAGATTGCTGCAAAATTACAATTTTTTCTCCGAATGTTACAAATAATTTTACTCCTATTTTAATAATTCATTTGGGGATTTTCCAATCTTTAAAAAAAAATTCAAAAATATTTTCAACTATCAGGGAGAAATTGTAAAAATCCAGCATTTAAACAAATATTAAACAAAACATTTCAAACAGTACTGTAAGTATGATAATAAGAACAAATAACGTAGAGTTTGTTCTATAAAGAACACTCGATGCTTTTTGAAAATTTTGATTTTATTCACAAATTTGCTTCATATACAATTTTCGGATTTAGAGAAAATTTCCTCAGTTTTTTTAAATTTAGTTGATATTATGAAGACTTAAAATGATTCTGTTTTCGACAACAATAAAAATAATTCTTTTTTCAGACAAGTTATGCTGTTTTATTTCTCATTAACTTTACTTTTAACTAATAAAATTGACATATAGTAATCTGACCACCACAAAGATGATGATTGTGAATTCAGTTATGATCGCACACCGCATATCACATTAATATATTAAATAAAATCAAGGCCTTGAAGCCAAGAAGCGATTCATACAACACTTTTGGAATCTAACGAAAAAGTGATATATATTTTGGAAAAAAAAATCCTATAATTAAATAGTCAATCATAAAAAAGAAAGTAAAACCACTATCAGCAGTCACTATGGCTTAAAAAGTAAAATAGAGCTATCCTTTTATGTATTCAAATTAAAATTCAAAACTGCGTATTTTCCTTCCCCTTACTTTTCTTCCCTTATTTTAATTCGCTTTCTGCAATCACGCGTAACGAACTGGTTGAATTAATAATAAATTATTTTCTTTGTCGAAACTTTGAAAAACAACAAATTAAAAAAAACCGTTGATTAATAGCTGAACAAATTCAATTTAAGACAGCTGAAATCTTCATATAATTAATTCAGAGAATCGTTTTGATGATACTTGAAATATAAGATGTATTGTTTTGTCTTACATTAATAAACTTTGAAATGTGCTCAGAGAAGCAATTCTTATTAAGCTAGAGTTTTCTAATCATAGTAATTGTTTTCATACATTTTGTTTACTTCTGAAAGTGTAACAGCTTTTCAAATTACACCATCATCACTAATTGGATCTTTTTGAGCGATCCATTGTTATTCCTGACTCAATATTTAAAATTTTCGTATTTATTTCCTTACTGCAGATTAGTTGATTAAAATAGAGTACAGGGTGTGCGTCAAATATAGCTATTTTTTGTATGATTATGGCTATTTAAATATAGCTATTTTTTTTCTATTTTTTTGTATGATTCACAAACTTTTTTTACAGACCATTGCAATACCATTTTTGGAAAGCACTGAGATAATGTCACACAAATTTGCAAATACCACCAGCAGGCACCGTATACTTAATTTTTATACTTTCTGAAATTTTTCGGGTAAAATGCATGAAGTTATACTATGTTCATCAACATGAAAAATATAACTATACTCGAAAGTCTCACAAAACTCCTAGGTAGCGTTTATTTTATAGCACTCTCAGATACTTTCAAAGTTATATTTATTCTAAATTTCTAAAATAAATTAAAACAAATTACTATATTCAAAAACATTATATGTTTAAATCATGGAGCTTCAGAAAGAAATATAATGATGTAATATTCTAATTAGAATCTGCATAATAATATTAATCACTTCATGAAGCCATATGATCCTATTTTAAAATATCTCGATGAAATAAATTATGAAAAAAATTGTTAATCATTGTTTAGTAAAAATCCATTGTTCAGTATATATTCAACGGTTTTTGCAAGATTCATCGTGTTAATAATGGACCTTAACAGATCAATGACTAATTCATTGTTAATCTTCTTACAATAAATTAGTTAAAAAGAGTTATTAATTACGATAAAACGAGGTAATATTAAGCATCCAGTTTCAAATTCATACAATTATTTGTTAAAGTTAAGTCTCTTTTAACGAATATATGTCATTAAAACTGGTATATACATCCATTTCCAACATGGAACATTTAAAATACCTCGAAAACATGACTATAAAGAGTAATGCCCAAAAGTTTCATTAGCATACGTTGGGACATTTGAATGTTGTCAAGTGTTTGAAAAATGGTAAAAAAATTTTTATCGTTAACCGATTGCATGACAAATGTTCCAGAAACCTGACTGCAGTGCATGGCCAAAAGAAATCATCAATTTCGATTCCCAGTATGAATCATATTGGAGTTACAGAACAGGAGTTTGTGAGATATGTTCTTTCACTTTTACATATTCTCATGAATACATTAGTCTTATTTCTTCTTCTTTTGGTGTTGGAGATGTTCCTGAAAAATGGTTTTTTTCCCTCTGTCTATCAACAAGGCAATAAAAAAAGAGAAAAATTTAGTTTCGTTTTAATCGAAGTAAATGATTCGGTTTTTCATATCGGATCGGTAAAATTTTCATATAATAGCAATAAAATGATAATGACCGTTTGAAACGATGAAATGATATCGATTTTGACTAATGTGATAAAAGTAGGCAAAGCAATTATTGAGTAGAATGTCAGGTTTTTTTATTACTGTTATTTATCATTAACATAATCATACGTATATCCTTGACTAGGTATCAACTTTTATGTCTTTAGAGGAATTGATTGTGTTTAAAGACAGTTAAGTAAATTTTGATGAGAAATTTGTCCTATTACTTATAATGTAAAAAATTATACTGTTAACGCAAGATTTTCCCTTAGTTAATTCTTATCATTTAATATATTAAGTTTGGTCTTCAATAACTTATTCATTCCTTAATGTGGATTCATATTGAACCCAATAAGCACTAAGAAGCTAAACAATTCTGTAATGTTTATGCTGATGATGTAACGTTGCTAATTGACTTAGACGCGTAGCTACTTCCCGTCCTGCATAGATGAATGCAGCTTAAGTTAGAATATTATCATTTTACATTTATTATATTATCTTATATAACTTTTTTTATATTTTTGCCACCTTTAATATGTCGAAAATTACTATTAATATCTTCTGGTAAGTAGTTCTTAAAAAAAGTCTGTACTTTACTATAGAATCATTGCAAATTTATTTTGAATTAAGGCAACCTTAATTAATTACCGATGATTTTTACTAGATAATTGATATTCTCCATTATAAAATTTGATAAACACGTAACAGAAATGAACCCAAAAAAGACTTTTCGTATGAAAATATCTCCTTATTCGAAACTATTAACGCATTCAAATTTTTTCGCAAATTTTCTAACTCAATGAGAGGAAATAATCTGATATATCCTAAAGACCTTATGGAATGCATTTGAGCTAAATTTATTTGTAAGTTCCCAAGTAACGCGTTTAAAAGTGTTGCAACTATTAGTATAAGTATAACTTAATTCATATAACCAAATTTCAATCCAATAGGCTTGTATTTCCATAAAATCAGATAATATAATTTTCCACACTATCTTAAGTAGCCCTTATCTACAGGCTTTAGAAACTCAACAAGAACATGAGAGTACTTGAGAATCTAGAATATTATAGAACTATCAGGTTTAAAAATGAGTGTTAATATTGGAATGTACAGTCACTTGAAAAGATTTGGAGCAACATTGAAAAATTAAAGTTATGTTTATATTTTGAGATCTTAAATATAAATTAAAAAATTTGGAACTACATTAAAAAATTAAAATTATGTTTATATTTTGCAATCTTAAATATACTCTGATCTAATCTGTACTTTTAATCGTCTTCAAGAAAAACATGGTAAATAAAAGGCGCAATGTTGTTTGAATGCTGATTTTATTTATGTTATTAATCATCTACATTAATAAATTTTACTTAATTTTTATATTAATTCCATATTCGTTTATATAAACACAATTTCTTCATATTATGAAATTTATGTGTCAAAAATAATTTATATCAATTTTTATTTAAGTATATGTATTTAAACTGTAAATAAATGGTAAAGTACCAAATTTCCTTATTAATTTATGTATGTAATAATGGCAATATTAACATTCAAGCTGGAACTGAACATTTCCTACTCATATTTAATATTAACTACATGTGTTAATGATCCCATACATTTTAATTTTTTGTTTTATATAACTGAAAACTCATTCTAGTTTCGCTCTTCAATTGTAATTAAATATTTGATAACTGATATATGGCGGTACATATCTTTTGTTTTAATTTAAGCTATTTTCATGCAAATGAAGATATTGAAGCAGTAAAACAAATTTAATCTTTTTATTTATCTTTGAATAAAAGATTTTGGTGTTGAAAATTAGGTTAATAAGATTGTTAAATAATCTATACGTTAAATTACATAAAAATAAGATAAATAATAATATTCAATGTAGATTGTTGAGGCGGAAATCTCTAATGCAAATGTATTTTATGACAGTAATTGCTGATGTAAAATTTTATAATTTGAACATATTTAAACGTCTATACAAATTCATTAAAATGTGTTCATTCATGTAAAATTTCTTGATTCATTCGGTAACAAATAGAATAAAAAAGAAAGCATATACTTTCATTTACAAATAAATGGAATAAATAATTTGAAATTTGGCTCAAAAGATAATTAATCTAGTTCTACATAAAAGTAATTGAAAAGCTTTGTGAATAGACGAATTTATAAAGATTTGTCCTATTTTAATTCTAAGGCAACTATAGTTATATTTTTCTGAAGATGTATTTAATTCAATATTTTGTCATTTACTTAAATTTTAATGCATGAAATCCAATTTGATTTTTATTCCATAATTGTTTGCTTTAGTTAATAATGTTGTTTAAAGTTGAAATTATATTTGTAATTTAAAATTTTTGTATGTTTTGAGTATTACAATAATATTTTAATGGAATACACTTTAAGGTAAGATATGTGGAAAAAGTTCATTCATTTTAGTAATTTAAAGCCAATAATTAAAGACTGTGATATATTTAGGGGTAGTGGTATTACGAGATTTATACGAGTACAGTTAACAGATAACCGATTTAGAATTTAAAAAATGCAGTGAAAAAACCCAAATTAGTGATTGAATTTCTCAAAACAAAATGATACGCACGTTTTTCTAATTATTTTAATAGAAGTATATTGGAACTCTATATAGTTGAAACATTTAGAATTATTTTTTTCTTCAAATAAGAATAAGTGAATATTTTAGATGTTATAATGTCACAGCGAATGCATATATTCAGAATGATTGTAAAAAATAATCTCCACATTATTCACGTTAGTTTTCGAGCAGGAAGATATTTTATTACAGATGAGTAGTACTAAACCACTTTTATCTTTCTAACAACATTATTTTCTATATATACAATTAGTTTCAATAAATATTTACAAAAGATCTAGAGAAATGTATAGAATACATCAATTTATTAAGATCAGAAAAAAATTGTTTTTCTTTTGATAATAAAGCCTAAATTATATCAGAATCAAAACTGATGATGAAATCAGATTTTTTTATATGATACATGTCGATTTTAAAGGTTTAAAGGTTCTCTTATTTTTATTCGATCAAACTTTTATTTCGAATTAAAAAATATTTTTTAAAAAAAAGTTAAATGTAAGTAAAGGAACCCAAAATTTTTCCTTTTTGACATTGTTACTACCTCAGTATGTTTGTTTAGTCGTCTAGAAATTTATTTTGAGTAAAATATTTATAACACTGATATTTTACTATATACAATAAAATGAATATTTCTATCTTAATATTATAATATTGTTTTTCTAGAACTTTGTTCGGGGTTTCCCTGAACCCGATTACTTTAATATTATTAAAAATGCTCTGGATAAATTAATCTCAACAAAACTTCAAGGAACGATATTCTATACAGCACGTTAGACTTATATAGTCTTCAGGAGGTGAAATATTGTTTAATATTCATTCACATTAATTCTATAATCTTTTATTCAGTTTTTATTTGTTTACATAAATATCTTATTCATAATAAACTCTCAAATCTTAAATATCATGTATTTAGTGTCGTCTAATGATAGTTGTTATGTATTATGAGCTGAATTTAAAATTCAATATAACAAAATATCAAAAACAAAATTCAAAGTTCCAAAAATCACCTAATGTATATTTCTTTCTTAGTACGTGAAACATCTTAATGCTAATTTTAGCAAATACATATAAATATATAATATTTTCAATCTACTTTTTAGCAATTTCATTTGTATAAATTATCATATAATATTTTTCCGAATATTTTCCTTTACATTTCTCTACTTTTTTATCATTCAAATTATTTTTCAGACTCTGCAATTTTTCGTGATTGCATTAAGAACTTCTTAGTATTATAATTAAAAATCAACCGCCAATTATTTCTGCTTTAAAAGTTTATTACTTTTTTTTATAAACTTCTTCAATAAAATATGCATATTTTAAATATTCAATCTATATGTATAAAAATTTAAAAATTTGTACTCTATTCACAATACAAATTGTTAGGTTTAAGAGATTGACATTATTATATATTATAATTATAATAAAAACGTTCAGTTTTTTTAAAGGTTTACTTACACTGCTAAGATATGTTTAATTTAATAATTTATCGTCATCTTTTATTTTTTAATATCTGAACACAATTGTCTATTTTAATAATTTATCGCTAGCTTTTATTATTTAATTTAATCATCGATTTTAATGGCAAAATTGTACATTTTTTAGGTGTTTTGTTGTTAATATTCGCAATGTTCTTTTGTGTGTAGATTGGAATGATTTTGACTTGAGAAAATAAAGAATGCATTAGGAACTTGACGAAGATATTTTTCTTTCTTGGTAGTAATTGCTTCTGTGTAGCTTCGGGCTCCGAATTAAGCTTATTATTATTCATTTAGAATAATTTTACTTTTTCGAGAACTTAATAATTATTACTTCTTTAAGAGATTTCAGTGAAATTTTGGATTGCTCTAACACAGACTGTTTACCGATCGAATTCAAAATAGACTCTCTATCTATACATACTATTTCACTTTGAACAATGATCCATTACAACTGTATTGATGTTTGCATTGTAAAGTCTAATCACAAGTGTTGATTACAGTCATGCACTTCATCATTCACATTAAACACGGTCTAACCCCCACAGATATGAGTCCAGTGGACAGCTCTGATTGATGTAAAATCAACCACCCCGGAAGCACTACCAGTGTGTGAACAACAATTAAAGCATTGATCCGTTCCCGAAGGCTTCCTTCCGGACTGCTCTGCTCTGCTGTAAGGAGTGTGACTGGCACCGACCTGCTGTAAGGAAAATGATGAATAGTTAAATGGGATGGATAAAGAAAGAAATAGTTATAAATTGGCGAGTAAATTCCTTATAACCAAAAAATTGAGGATCATTTTCAGAGTTTTTTTCTTTCAAGAATCAAACAAAATTATGTATTTTCTTGCGATTATTACTGTTGGCTTTATTACTTCGGATAGGCTGATTTTACTTATCTCTAGAAGAATTATATTACGATAGAACTGAGAAGAGTTCACTAATAACGTTAAAGTATTTGTATAATTATTAAGAATGCTTTTTATTTAAGACATGCCATTGTACTTAAGAGACGTTGGAGTATTCACGATATTCTCTTCACTAAACTCAAGCACTTGTTGGTAATTTGAATTGGATAAAATTGTAATTTTTCCCCAACTGAAATGGTTTATGAATAAGTAAATTAGATGAAGATAAGAAGTGTAATGAATTTTATCATAGATAGTGATATGTAAGCGAAATAGAATTGAAAGGCAAAAGAAGGGATATAGAGAACAAAAAAAGGCAGATATATATTTGTATATTAGATTGAATCATCATAATTAATCGTTTAGGTTGAAGAGAATTTAGTTAAAGTAACAAGATTCGGTACTTTTCCATTTCATCGGCGCAAGAAATAAAGTCGCCAAAAATGATGCAACTGACGCTAAACGGAATTGTGTATATTGAGTGTTGTCACCAATAAAGTCTACTTGGCAAGATTTCCGCCTGCGAAATGGAAATGTACCCAAGATTCTAATCTTCTATAATCAAGAAAGGCTTGAATTGATGCGAGTGATTTGGTAAGCTAAGACCTTATTATTTCAAAAAATAAATTAGGATTAATTGAATTAGGAAAGATATGAGAAAGAGAGTGACCTTATATATTTTTGGCAGTTAATAAAGTGTTTTGTCCTTCTGTTACGTATCTTCAATTAGAGTTTCGAGATTAATGACTATTTAACTATACTTTAAGATGGCTGTAGAGTTAAATAATGAAGGAATTGCGTTACACTTATGATATTTAAACATGTCTGGCATACGAGGGGGGGGGTCAAAAAATTCTCACGTTATGAATGAAATATATCAATGTAGTATTGCTAATTCATTATTTTTCCTCCATACATATGACGCTATTCGAATCCCAAGAACTCTCAGCCATTACTTTTCCAGCCGATGAGACTGTCTTCGCCTTATTTGGTGCTGATTCATCAGAAGTATCCCTCTGTTTCAATAATGATTGTTTAGTTATGGATTATAATGAAGGATCCAATTCTCACAGATGGTTACAATTGTAACGTGGTAGCAATAAAGTTCGATTTGGTAGTTAATGACTGCAAATCAAAACTAACCTGAGAATCAATTTCATATTTACTTAGTCCTCTAAATCATGGTAGCAATCTTTGATAACACTGGATTGTCTTAGCAACACCATCTATCGTCAAAACATACAATACATCAGATCACCATCTATAACTCCATCTTTTGTCAAAACATGTTAATAAAACAAGCAGAATTGAATTACTAATGAATTCTGTTTAGTTATACCTTAATTAACTTTCAACCACGCTCATATTTTTCATAGGCAGGTTTTAATACTATCGGAATAGTAACTTATGTATAACTTACCAGAGTTCATTAGTGAAAATCAGTACTGTTAGTTTTATTTCTAACAATATCTAAATGCCCCCTTTTTTTAATTTAAAGCATGTCATTACACTTAATACCATTGTACTTCTCTGGTTATAATATACAAACAATAAAAATTAACAGACTTTTCAATACTTAAGACTTACGTTTCTTTATTTAACGAATATAAATGGAGTCCTACATTGATTGAATGTCTTGAATATTTAGTGCAAATTTCTGATTGTGAGTTACTTGTTTCTGTAAGGACAAAAGAAAAGAAAGGAAGAATGGAATTGAAATTTAAAATATTTTTAAAAAATAATATTTGAAACCATTCTTGGTGCATTGTTTGCATTAATATTTTTAACTACTTATTAATATATATGCTTCTTAGCCATTGAATGAATTACTTTAAGAAGTATTTCAATAAAAACACCTAAATTTTGAAAAGAAAGAATATATTTTAATAACTGAAATATCTCTTATAAGAAGAAATATTTCAACAGTTGTTTATTTCTAAACTACACATAAAATGAGAAAAGTATTAAATTCAATATAACACTATCAAGAAAATGTATTTAAGAAAGAATTGCTAGATGTACTGAAGAATTTTTTAAGTATTTTATTATAAAAAATAAGCATGTCAAATTTTAGCATTCTACGTCTTTTAGAAGAAAACGTGTTAGCATTTTCAGTTTAAAAATCGTATGATAATTTTTAGTTTAATATAGTTTAATAATTTTTTAATTATAGCTCTAAGATAACTGTTTCTGAATAAATATGCATTAATAACTAGCCAATTACTAAAGTGGCCATTATTTAATAAAATATTCCTTTGAAAAAGAACCTACGATCAAATATGCTTACATAATACATTATTTAACTCCCCAAATGAAGCAAAGTGATAATTACCTAACAATTCAAATATTTAAGTAACATATTTGATCACGCAAACTCTTATCTATTTAATTAGTAGAAACTCTGTCATAATTGATGTTCTATTTAATTTACTAGCAAATGCTTCATTATTAATTTTTAGTGAAGTGAATAGAATGAACCTATCAAATAAAGTTTTTCTCATTCTCTTTTTTCTCTTAATTCCTTTTCCTATGCAATAAAGTCTCAATAAATGCAATGAAATGACGAGAAACTGCTTTTGTCGTTGTGTAATTTCAGATTATGAGGGGGGAAATATAAGAAATATTATAGTATAGTAGTAAAAATTAAAAATGTTCTGTTTGATTTTAGTTTATTTAATGCAAAAATAATATCCTTAAAAGCTCATTTTTCTAGTAGCTTTAGATATTTATTTGAGGGATTCTTTTACATCCAGGAATCATTCACTATTTGTTTCTGTTATAGTTCTTAAAATGTCTCTTCCCATATGAAAAATATCTTTTTGTGAAAACCACAATTTTTTTTAGTTTGCAATGATCATTCGAATCTATGCAATAGAGCTTCGAATCTTCCTAGAACAAATAACCCACGCTCTTTCTTTCCACCACTAGGTCTAACCAAAAAGCACCGGATCGAAAACATCAGCCTTTTCACTGGAACCATGCTAACAGCAGTCGACTCCCTGCGAATTCTTCCGGAGAACAGTGACGGTCGCCGCCCCCAGTAAAGCACCCCCGCATCCTTTTTGTGGCACAGACACTTCTTTTGGTGCGATTGTCATGTGGGGAGGATCCAAGTGAACCATCCGATGTCCTGGTATCCAAGGGTGGCTACTCGAACGGTATTGGCCCCCTTAGCGGATGTCAACTGTTTGGAAAGCAACAGTTTCGCCTCGCTGCTGCCGATTGCCGCACAAGGTAAGGAATATCACTTTCTCTTATGACATTTGTTTTCGGTGGCTGATCTTATTCGAGAGTTCTTCTACATAATGAAATAAGTTCGTTCTATTTTCATCTGGGTACAAAGAAGCTGAATTATTTTCGGTGAGTTGGGTATAGCTAGGGATTGTGCAATGCGCTAATAAATTGAAAATTTGAGCCTCAAATTGGTACCGGTAATTCTATATTGTTTTTACTGATAATTTGATATAAACAATATATAGATAACTATAATACACTTTTTTCTTCCTTTTATACTATTACATAATCCATGAAAGAAAAATGAATTATTGATCAAAACAAAAACAGAAAAACAATATGAAAATTCGCATCTTAAATGTAAAATAATAATAATAATAATAATAAATTCATTAAAAAAATAAGAACATTTTCGTCAGGAAAATATAATAGGAATTTACATTCAATCAGTGCAGGAATCTTAAATCATTATTGAAATGACAAGTTTGGAGTTTGAAAGAGGAGCCTGTTTTAGGGCGGAATTATTCACTACAGAAATTAGATAAGAGATTAAAATGTTGATCAGTTATGTGTCTTCCGTGAGAAATTTTTGGAACATGTTGGCAAAAATATGACGTATTTATCTATGTATTTCATAATTGTTTTATAGTGAACAAAATTATTAATCTATGTATATTACTTATAATTTGTGATAAGAATGTTTAGTTTATATATTATTTACGCTCAGAATACAATTATATATATATATATATGCTAACAGTTAAAGAATTCCCTATAATTATTTACCCGTATACTGATATTAGAAAGAAATTGTCACATTTGCAATCACTAAGTATGACAATATAGGGGGAAAAACGACTGTATGCCTAAAGTTTTAAATGTTAAAATAATACCCTATTTAAGAAAGTAGGAGGAAAAGCGCAACTAAAAGTAATTATACAATTATAACTAATGCAATAACATCTAAAGGCACTGTATCTCGCTGGAGCATTTTTCTACTAAATAAGAAATGGGGGGAAATATACATATAGTCAAATTAAAACTAAAATTACGATAACAGAAATACGAAAACTTTTCAAGATGTTTCGTTACAGATTGTTCTTAATTTGATTATATGTCAAATAAGGGATTGTTAAACATCATTGTGATCTCAGTTTTGAGACACGTATTTTATTAACGTAATGAGCGTTATATTATTTTCAAGTGTTTTTACTTTGTTGTTATTAAGAATCTCTCTGATATAATCTTTCAAATCTGTAATTTGCGGATGGGTTTCTCAAATTCTTAATAAGTCTTACCGATTCATCCCGTACAAGTAGTTTTATTGCCCCTAATTCTATAATAATTTCTGAAATAGTTTACATTAAACGTTACATGAAATGAAAATTCACACGTGTATAAAGTACATAGAAATTTCTTGGAACATATATTTAGTTGTCTTATGAATTGTGCAGAAATATCTTATAAAAAAATAAAGTACGATAATATCGACTACTATATAAAACATAAAAGTAACATAGTAGACTTTAATGTATGTGTTAAAAAATTTTAATCTCTCCAAATATGATAAATATTTGAATAACACTATTTTCCACTCCCCAAAGTTTAATTTCTCCATTGTTCATATATTATTTCTCAAAAGAATACCATCAGGTAGAATAGAAACTCATGTAGCAATTGATATATATAAATCTAGAAAAATATTTAATTTTAAATATTATTTTTATCAACAGGTTTAGTTCCAAAGAATGTAGAATTTCATGTAATCAAATTTTCAGCCTTGTTAGCAGAATTTATAGTAGCTCCATTTGCTTGCATGCTCAACATTAAAGCAATATAATTGTAATAAAATGTTACAAATTCCTTATAAAGGTTTTCGTAAATTGTTAGCTTCTTTATTAATAATGTAAGGCTTAAAAGCAAAAAAAAAAAAAAGGTAAAAGACGCTTTTATTCTGCTATATTTCGTATTTCTAAGAATACTGTCAGACCTTTTAAAACTTGAACAAAATAATGCGTGGAAACAAATATCTGAATATAAATTTACCCTGAGTTAAACTTCAGTAATTACGATCTCTTCTTCTATGGTGTACTTTTAAATTAATGTTACAGCAAAGATTAAGTTCCTTTTATTTTTGTAATTGTTCCGAAATGTCTCAGCGGATTCTTACCAAAAGAACGTAACAAAGAATGACTGAAGACGAATGAAATCATTAGTTTCAGTCCAAAAGAATTTTCACTTAATTAACTTTAAGAGTTCTTGGCGAATTAGTAAAAAAAAGAGGTTTACATTTTCTCTCGGTTTCACGAAGCGTGATGAAATGCCAAGCAATGTGTGATCAAGGAAAATTTGACGCAACTATTTTAATTTTACCTACTATAAATTCCACTTTAACTTTACATTTTAATCGTAATAACTATTTAAAATATTATTAATTTGAAATTGGTAGCGTTTTTTAATTAAATGGATAACTAAATGAAGCATTTTTTTACCTAATAAATAAATTACTTTTTGTGTTGTGTTCTCAGTATTTCTTTTTCATACGCAATAGATATGTACATTCGAACAGAAACACAAGCGAGCGTTAGCGTAGTATAAGGTCTCTGTAAAACAGACTTACCCTTGAGTATACTTCATGCGCGGAAAAGGCTTATTTGAGAATTATTTTTAATTTTTACTTCTTGAACAATACTTATGTCAACTGTTTTCGCTTTTGGAAAGCACAATGTTTGTCAAATTTTATACCCTCAGAAATACTAAATCTGAAAAAAAAAATTTATAAGGTTTTTTTCTCCCTAACTTTATTTCTTTGATGTACGTAGATTTCTTATTACATTAAACTGAAAGGAAAATTATTCAAAAACTTATTTCACTATTAATTAAATCACCAACTGGTATTTTATTTGCGCATGAAATCCTATTGCTTAATTTATTGTAAATATTTCTAGCAATGTAAGTTGTTATTTAATTAATTAATAATATCAATATTTGTATTAATTATTATTATATTAAAAATTTTATTAAAAGTTTAATGATAATTCATTGTTTGGGCTTGTATAATATTTCCTATATTTTATAACAATCGATGTTGGATTGTGTTATATGATTATACAGTGTTTTTTGTTACAGGAGTGTAACATAATTTTAATCCACATGAATGATACCTGATATTTTCCAAAAAAAAAAATGCAAATATATTTAAGTCACATGTAATAATTGTATTTGTTTTTGAATTTTTATTATTCTAAAATATGTATATTTATAATAAAATTAAAACATTAGCCAGTATCTTTGTATTTGAAATAAATTTTCAGTCTCTGAAAAAGCGAAAGAGTTTTATCGATTTGCTTGGCCAACGTTATAAAACATTTTAATTAAAAACTGTTGACTGTTCAGTTTTTAATCGCCTTCACTAAATCATCTCTAAAACGCGTTCCATTTTTATTAGATCTCGAGATTCTCGATTTTTAATGCCTGGTTCAATTCATTATTCATTTTTATCCAATTAACTGTTGAATAACTAATAGAAACTCAATGTCCTACCCGCAGTATAGTTTATGTGTCAAAATTATCCGTCTCGTCCTATTTGAAAGAAAAACAAGATCAGCTAATAACATAGATCAAAGCTCAAAGCCAAGAACTAATTTTCCTCAATTTTCCCTAATTGAGTACGAGTTTAGTTGTTTGCGGGAGACCTTTCAATTTCTCTTTTATCTTAACGACTTTTTCTCCCTTTTATTTTATACTTTTTTCATTCTTTCTTCACTTTCGTTCTCCAGGATAAAGAATGACCATGATTAATTACACTTTAGGAGAGAGAAAATTAAAAATGTGTGTCGTATTTTACTGTAAGCAGCTCCCGTATCGAGTAGCGAAAAGAAAAGACTTGAAAATATCTTTTAGTTGAGGGCATGACTTATTGCTCCCGATAAAGACGGTGGTGCCTTCTCGGTTATTTTATTTTTTTAAATAACGAGTCTTTGCTTTTCGATTATGTTATTGATGTCCCTAGGTTCTTCCCAAGTCTTCGGAATCGAGAATTTGGAAAGAGTTTGGGTTATAATTTACCATTAAATGATAGTAAAATACTCGATGAAGGAAATATTAACTGTGCTTGGATTAATATAGTTATACTTAACTATCTAAGTACATTTTTTATTCTAAATCAATATTTATTCTGTTTAATTAATTGAATTTATGTAAATATATAAGTATTTTAATGGCATGATAAATTGATTGTAATGAAAATATTCTTAAAAAACCTTTTGAATTAAAACAAGATAATAAAAGAGAGATTAAATTTATTGATGGTTTCAATAAATATCATAAATGATGAGTATGAAAAAAATAGTAATGCTTTAGTATACTAATATTTGAAGCATACTTCGAAATTTAAATAGAGAAAAAATGTATAAATATGAGTTTCAATGTATTGTTCTTGAAGTTTGAGAATTCTAAATATTATTTATTTTTATAGATGAAACGTTTACGGAAATATTAAAAAAATTGTAAAGAAATTTATAAAGAAAAATAGTGTGAAAAGGTCTGATTGAAACATTCTTGTAAAAATTAATAAACATACTCAAAATCAAGGGGAAAAAACAAAGTATAATTAAAATATATTAAAAAAGTATTAAAGAATATATATTAAATATCAAAGAAAAGTAACCTTGTTAATTCAGCTAAGTTGTAAAAAATTACTATGATTTGCTTACTACATGTTGTGTATATATGGATGTTTTCATTTTAGTTCAATACATAAGGATAAATTAGATTATATATTCCGTATATTTTTTTTAAATGATGAATCAGTTTATTAAAATTTTTAACTGTGATAATTTGAGAAACCAAAACTCGACTGAAATAAACATATCGTAAATCTTAACTCTATTTCAAACATGTTGTTTGATTAATTTATAAACTAATACTATTTAATTCATTATGAAAAGGGAGTTACAATTATTTAAAAGTGCAGAGAAAGGAGCCACACATAAATTTCCGGTTAGTTTATTTATAACGAAAGCAAAACACTAACGGGAAACTTTTAAGAAAATATAATTTTTCAAATAAATAGCATTTTTCTGTGATTTCTCTTTCTACTACTAGACATAACATGCTATGAAGAAAAGAAAAATTTATTTGAAATGAAGAACTAATACTTTTTCTTACGAATTTAAATAAAACTTCTAAATTATGCATGAGCTATCACTCGATTTTGTTAAAAATAGTCATTGACCCAATATTTTGATTAATCCAGTATATAAAACATCTAGTTTGTTGTGTATAAATGGAACAAAAATAATTTAATAACTTTTCACCTTTTAGTGAATTTCAAAAAGCTAAGTAATTTAAAAAAACTAATGAAACATATGTTTATATGGATGGTATATTTCACAATATATAACATAATTTTAAGGCTTTCTTATACCTAATCGGTAGATTAGATGCCTGATGCTGGCTCGAGCTCCTTTTTTTTTCTGAAGATAATCGTATAATAATGGCAGTGAAGGGGGAATTACATGTTAAATGTAATTTAGTCTTTAAGTTCTGCTTGAATTTAAAATAGAATTAGAAAAAGTGTACTGGATTAGGTATCAGACTTGTTATTTTGCCTTGACTCATAATTATGAGGTATATTCACAAAGTTTCAAGGTAGAGATACCTGTTTATATATATATATATATATATATATATATATATATATATATATATATCAAGCCAACCACCCTATTATCAACATCTTTTAACCTATTTAAAATTATCTCTTATGCTTTTCTGTTCCAATAAATTTAAGCCAATACTTTTAGATTTTATATCTTATCTCTCATTTAAAATGGCAGTAAAGTTTTTATTTATATATTATCATGCATGAAGCTCATGAAAGATTAAGAGCAGAACTAGAGAAAAGGTTAAGACAGATTAATTTATTTCTTAGTCCTGCCTAATTTTCTTCTCCAGAGACAATTCTGTCATTAAAAGACATATTTATGAGGCTAAAAAAATCATTAAATATTTAAAAACACTAAAATTTATATAAATGATTATATTTAAGATTATATTTACTTATCTTAGTAAAGAATTTTTAAGAATAATTTGTTCTAAAAAATATTTCATTACCAATTATTCTATCATTTCAGTATTTTTCTGATTTTAGTCTCTGTAATAGAATTAATTTTTCGGTTCCATTATTCTTCACCTTAGAATAATATTGTCATTTGTATAGTTACAAAAATATTTAAAAGGAAATGAGCTTAATAACACTAGTATATATTACGTAATACTCTAATTTATCTTCTGGCCTATTTAATTAGGATTTTCACCACCCTTTAATTAGAATTTTGTCATGAGTTTATCACCTAATACTATTATAAAACTCTTGATTTTAAAATTATAACATTTGACGTAATTTTCGTAATTTCAATTTAGGGTCCTATCATATTTAATTAAAGATCCACATTTTTACATTGATAGCCTTTGTAAGTTCCCAATTTGAATTGAAATATAAAATATTACCTTACTTACCATCAATTTAAGCTTTATAGCTTAACCTTTTGAATTCATCTGACTTGAATAAATACAAAACTATTATTTTTTCCCCTCATTTTGACACTATTTTTATATGGTAACTATAAGATTTTATTGACATTGTTGAAAGTTTTATATTATTTTCCCTCAAATTTAAAATCTTTTTAACACAGTCAGTATGACTCGTAATTTTAAACTATTGTTAGATAAAGATGTGAACGACCTACCTAAAGCCTCATCTTTCACATCAACCGTATGAAAATGTGAAAACTCTAAGCTCCGATGGAATAATCATGCATCTGCTCCTCTACACAACAGTCTTCGAAAATAAAATATCAAAATCCGATGACTCATTTAAATCGAATATGTTACTGTGCCAATTAAAGTACAACAGCACTGGTATGTTTTGATATGATAACATGTTGGATGAGTCATTGTTTTCCCTCTTTGTTTTCCACTAGGAGAAGATTTTATTTTCAACTTGAAGACTTTTTAATTTGTGGATACATCTTAAAATTGCTAATGTGTACACTTTAAGGAATGTTAATTCATTTACTCACAAAATCATTTAATTCATAATAAAATATTATTGTTTGGGTTAGAATGTCAAGCATTCTCTATAATTCAATTTAGTTTTTAAACTATAGAAACATATCCCGCCAATTGAAAAGAATAATTCAACTATGATTAGTATAAGCATATTGCATGAGTGAATTTTCTAAGTTTTGAATTTTATGATATTCTAACATTCTCTGAAGTTATATTAACATTGCATTATGCCTTTATTCGAATATTGATGCGATAGTTTCATTTCCTAGTGTGCTACACTTAATGTATTCTATCCATAAAATTAATCGTGAGCAAGTAAGAACAGTTTTCAAGTTAAAAATACGTGCAGTCTTTCCTACTATTTTATTTTTATAGTCAAGCCTCTTTTTTAATCTACTGTATTCAACATAATTATATCTACTGTTAAAACACGTATCATTTCGTACAACCAGCCTCTGTATTCCCATTCTAACACATATCTACCGCCTGATTGGCTAACCACTACAACTAGATCGTTTTGACATCATATTCTCTTTGAGCTGAATGCCTAAATTATTTTTCAAGTTGAGGAACAAGGGCGCCAGATCAGGGCTATCCTGAGGGGATCCTATTATTTTCAATCGTATGAGGCGATGAGTTCTTGGGTTAGACAAGCCACGTGTGAACCGTCATTGTCATGCAGTAAGACAATCCCTTTATTGAGAGCATGCCATGCCTTTTGTTTCGGAATTCACGATGCAGATTAATTAAGGTGTCATAATATGTTTCGGAATTTATTGTGTCACAACAAGGCAAAAAGTCTACAATCAATGCATCTCCTACCTACCCCCAAACACTGAGCTGTTGATTTTGAGTGCTGAAATTGTTTGCTCGAGCTTCATTTTTTTTTTTTTTTTTTGGATCAATGCCTCAATTTCCATCTTTGAATGCTTCCATCCCTTTTCTTACCATTCCATCACTCATGGTGTTTTCTTCATGCACTCCATTAACCTGCTGATAAATTTCAGAAATTTTCCAGGTTTTTGCATGTAGAAAAATAATCATAGTGCATATTTCCCAATCGGCGGCATTTTCTTTTTGGTGAGGCATTTTAAAAGAACGGAAACAAATGTAAACATGGACGAATGTTTCCCCGCTGGCGTCTGTGATTAAACAATAGATGTAGGTATTCAGTGTACTTGCATTGAATGGTAACAGCAGAGCTGCAACTGCCTTATAAAAACGGTTCTTACTTAAAAAACATCCCTAGTATATTTTTTTTTTTGTAAAAAAGACATTATCTTCAAATAAAAATATACAATTTTGTTAGGATATATCTATTACGCATTATATATTATTTAATATATGAAACGAAGCATAAAAATATAATCTTTGCGAAATAATTTACATGTGTAAATTATTTCGCAATAGAGTGTTTTTTTATAGAGTGTTTTTTTTTCGATAAATTCAAACATTTAACTTTTTATCTCGAATAAAAGATACGAACGAAAATAACTCTGAAAAGATATATTCGTACCCCAGCTATCTACTTTCAACATCTGGCACTTAATATCCCGTTTTCTAAGAATACTAGAAAACCTAATTACGAATTTTAATCTAGGTCTACGCATAAGCCTGGAAACGAGGAACGGAATTAGGAAATGCAAATTATACTTGGCGAGCACAAAGACACAGTTTTATTCACAATGGATTTCAACAATTAACCCTGAGACCTCAAAAATTACCATATTTTCCATTTCTTTCTGCTCTTCATTTTTTTTTCTGAAGCCAGCTTTAGCGGATGCACTGAAACATCAGCTACATTGAGTTGTATGCTCATAATTAAAAAACTCGAAGAAATGAATAAATCAACTTTTAATGTGTAGCAATAAGTATATTTAAAGACATATATACATATTTTATTTAATATGCAAATTTTACTTTTCTTTAAATAAGGACGTAGTAGGTTTATGCAGAAGTGTCAAATTCCGTTTAGTTTAATTTGCTTTTGCTTTGTTAGAATCATTAGTATGGAGCGCTAAAGTCCGATCATGCCAATTAAACACCTAGAGGAGGGTTCTTGTGGCTATCATGCTAGATACTGTCATGACTCAGAGAAAACAACACCTTGTCAAACAACGGTCTACGATTGGGACCACCAGGCAACCGCGTTATCTTTTCGAAGAATATTTTGCACATTTTGTACACGCACATAAACTAACAAAAAAACAGATAATTTCCATTTATTTTTAAATATGGTAAGTACGGGTTAAATTTTGTATTAATAGAATGGATTTAACTAGGTTTTTTTCTCGAGGTATAAAGATGAACCTTACTGAATATTTCGAAATTACTGCATTCTATGATTGTTTCAGGTCAACAAATAATAAATAACTTTGTATCTCTGTTTTATATGTAGGTTTTTCCAGTATTATTTCATGTTGATTAGTACTCTCAAATACTCTCCATCGAACATAGAATATATGGTCGTATTTATCTCAGAAGATTTACAGAATTGAATTAAACCCATTTCTAAACTTATTTTTCTTAGCATATCGTCATTGTTCAGATCATTAACTTCACATAGTTGAAATTCAAAAAAATTGCTTCTCGGCTGTACAGACAAATAGATTTTAGGCATGGAAAAGGTTTTTAATTTGCATCAGATCCAAAAACGCTGTTAACTTTTTCCTTGTTGTAATTTCTTCGTGTAAAAATAATATTTCCACTAGGCTGAATTAAAATAGAATGGATCAGATTTGCACTGCCGGCATTTATCAACTTCTATTCTAGAAGAACAGCTCTGCCACCAACCGTGTGCCGCTGGCACAACTGGTGTGTCTTGACAAGAACATGGGAATGCTTGTGATCAAATACATAGCTATTTTCAATTTACATCACCTTTTATCGTATTAATAACACACTGAAATTTTTTATGAATAGTCTATCTTTTCTCTAAATATACTATGAATAATTAATATAACTAAAATAATTATTCAATGTACTCTGAGCAACATGAGTTTGAAAACTGCACAGTGTGTATTTAATGTAAACACCAAGGCCCCTGAATTAATCATAGATAAAGAAAATGACCTATGACGTGCGTAAGACTCAATACGCATGTGTTATTTTGTTTGCGTCGTAGTACATCAGATTCACTGTAGCTGTCATTGTTGTCACTATTTTACAACAAGGTTAAATACAACCGTTTCCTACCCTAACGATAACATTTCATTACCTCTTACTGAATATGTATGGTTAACATTCTTCGCTAAAAAGCTTTTAGGTTTATACCCTTTACTTTTCCCTCTCGGCGGTTTTATATGCCTGCCATATGTTAAAATTCTTGATTACTGACTGGCTTCGGTAAGATGCTGACCAGCGCAACTTTGAGAGAATATTCTCCCCCCCCTTTTCTCAGAGCAAGTTCTTCCGATGCCTTGTCACTCCGGTGTGTCGCTTTTCCGTAATTGGGGGAGAACTTTTTCCCATAATATTATCTTTTGCGTGAGCATTTTCAAATGGTTGGCGATGTTTCGAACAACAAACTTACAAGGCTAAGATATTCTCCATTCGATAATTTACGCTGTCACCAATGCGGTTACCTGGTGGCTGCAAATTACCGTAAGAAAACGCTGCTGGCCAGGCAAATACGCCGCGGCCCGCCAGCACGAAAAAGTAGCCGTCAGCCGCCGCGCACCGCATGGCCTGCATACGCGCCGTACATGCCGTAAGCACCAGCTGGTAAAAGTATTGCCAAAAGCCTGCCACCGTACGGCTGGCGTAGCAAGGCAAAGCTGGCCAGCAATACGCGCCTTTAAAACACTGGCGAAACGGCCTTTTTTTTGTTGCGTACTTCCATTTCTTCGCCTTCGCCAACAGCGCTTTGCTATTATTTATCTCTAAATTATATAACTTTCTCTTTACTGAAGATTCTGTTGTTTAAAGACTCTAGTAAAATATCTCTTTGAATTTTGGGAATTTCTTTTTTAAAAAATAATTTTTCCAAAATGAACTTGTGCACATAAGAGTCAATAGACTACTGCTGTCCTGGCTAAACTCTTGATTTCAATGCATCTATCTTTTTTGGATTTAATTTGTAACTTATAAACCTACTAGTAGTATTCTATCTTCAATAATATATTAACTATTTTTTCAATTAATTTAATATTTTAGCTGTACTGTTATTTTTATTTAATATCTAATAATGAAATGTCTTATTTCTTAAATCTTAACTTTAGTTGGTATACAAAATAAGATGGAGTCTCACCTCAAAATATTGCTTCCAGAATACAGGGACAAGCGAGAGGTTATGTTCCCCGACAAAATAGTCAGTTTGGTTGTAAAATGAATACCTTAACAATGACTCATGGAGCCTGCTGAACCCATTCAAGTAGGGTAGAAATTGTCTCTGGTTGAATAAACAGCTTGTACAGAGGAAAAGGAAATTTTCTCTCAAGTTTCCATTGTTAATGCAAAGTTAAATATGGATAAATTTTACGTCAGAATTCAAAATCTACGTACAGATGATGAAGAACCCAACTTCGTATTACAAAAAAAACCTAAAGAGAAAGGCAGTGAAAGAAAGGCCACGGCAGTACATTAAATATGGATTCATGGTGTGGTGGCAGAAACGGCACCAAACCACAATGCATCATTTGCGGCGATCAGCTATCAAACGAGTCAATGGTACCCAGTAAATTAACGCGGCATCATATTCAAGCCATCCTAACAAACAAGAGACAAACAATGTTACAGAGGTGCTTAGAACAAATAGACAAGAAAATTTATGAAATCAGTAGCAGTTTCAGAAAGGCGACAAGTAACTATCTGCGCAGGTCAATTGCACATCGAAGAAATACATACAGTAGGCGACTGCATGATAAACCAACATGCATGAAAATTGTTACAAACATGGCAGGTCCAATGAAGTTAAGGAAGTGAATAAAGACAGATTTGTCTGCTGATACTGTTAAAAGACGTATTCGATAGCAATCGGCGATATTTTGAGGAACACTTTGTTAAAAAACTGTATCGGCTGAAAATTTTATAAGATCGATAGTAATGATAATAAAATAAGGACAATGATAGCTATTGTACATTTCGTTGATGAGACTTTATTAAAGACATTATTTACTTTTGTGGAGAGTTCCAGAGCAAGAACTACCGGTGAAAAGAGATTTTCGAGTAACCAGTGATTTCTTCTAAATATATCAATGTTTCTTCCACTGCTATTTTACACAGGATGGCGCTGCTGTGTGGTGGATCGTAAAAAAATTTTTTGTCCTCTTGTGTAAAGGCTCAAAAAAATTCGACGGTACAGATTTTACACACTGCTGCATACATCGAAAGTATTGATGAATTAGATTTACGGAAGAACTTTTGAACACGATGAATGGACGTAAAATAATAAACTTAAATTATATCAAGAATATAATTCATGATTTTTGGATTACTTTGTCTGCAGAAATATAAGAACCGAATATGAATCCTTATTATTTTAACTCCACAGAAATTTGTTGGCTATCCGGTAAGTTTTTTGGCCTAAATTCTTTGAGCTTCGTCACAGTGCGTGAATTCTTTAACACAAGAACCTTAACTCAGAGAATATGCTGTACCCTCGTGATGATTACTGGATAGCCAACATACACATGGCTGATATATTCGAGCATTTGGATAGACTTAATAAAAAAATCAAGGTCAGAATAGAGAATGTACGGCGTGCTCCGACAAATTAAAGTTTGTTAAAACTCAGACTTTGGCAGAAAGGGGTTGCAAAAAAGGATGTTTGGAAATGTACAAAGGACCAATCATATTACAGTGAAATAACCAATTAATTGTGGATCTGGCAACAACATTTAAGTATGCTTCGGCAGAAATTTGATCAATATTTTATTCATTAATACGAACAATACGATTGGGTTTCAAGAAATCCTTTTATGGCAATGCAATAAATTCTGCAGAACTACCTCTACAAATTCGAAATTCACAGATTTAAATAGCCTTGACTTTAAATTATGTCTTCTCCGGTTCCATTGAATGTTTTCTGGATTTACGTTAAAAAAAAATATCACCACAGCTTCCTACAAAGCAATCTTAACATTACTTCCATTTTGACACATATTTATGTAAGGCAAGTTTTCAACTCTTGTATTAATTAAAATGATAAGCGGTCATGTAAAGATCTTTGACCAAGAGGCTTCGGAGTTTTGCGTTGTAAATATTGTAGGCCGAATATAAAACTTTTGTGTTCATTAGAAACAGCGCATTTACCATTAATAATTATGATTGAGTGAAATAAATATGTATGGACTTGCTGTATGCCATACTTTTCAAATAAAACAAACATTTGTAGCAAGAATTTGACATCAATGAATACCTATATACTTTAGCTTTTGGTGTGCCATGGAAGGAATTCTAGAAAAT
>BMAW01005061.1:636228-657037 GCA_019974015.1 Nephila pilipes
GAAAGAATTTTGGTGCGTCGTAGGTGAGAAAAGGTTGCGGAGCACTGTTCTAGAGAATACTGCTATAGGGCATGCTTCATTTGAGAACTGAGAACTTTTGTTCTATTTAGTGGATAAAATGTCAAGGTCTTGTTAATTTAGATGTGAATCATTGTTGTATTAAAGTTTATGTTGCATTCATACAATATTTCAAATTAACAAATAGTATTGCGTCAGATCACTAAAAAACGAGACATTTTTTTTGCTCAATTCCAATTAGAAATTGATGACTTAAGGATATTAAGCTTTATGATGAAAATATATGAGAATAGTTTTTATGATATCTCATGAAACCAATTTCTAAATGAATTGATGAACAAACCATTCTGGAGTTTCATACATAAATTTATTTCATGATTTTATCTAAAATGAATTTGTAATTTCACTTTCCTACAGATAGCCGTAGGTTCTAAATACATTTCTGTAGTGTTGCTATTATTTATAACATAATGCTATTTTATGTTATACAATTAAAGTAACAATCTCTCTCTCTCTTGATTCTTAAGGTAAAATATTATCAATGCTTCCCTATAAGTCTTACTATTTTATTAAGAAAGCACTGGAGTCCACACTTTAAATGTTAACCATTTTTTTTTCTTCCGAATTCAATGCTGAGCATATTGGAAACTCATGAATATTAAAGTAAAATCTTAAAACAAAAGAAAGTGTAAAATAGAAATGTTTTTTTTTTCATTTGAGGTAAAAAGTTTCTGAAGAAATAACTTCAGCATTTAACAATGGAACTTTAATTTATTTATATTTTTATTTAAGTTTCCTTGTAAAAGTCTTACGAGGAAACAACTTTAACATTTAACAATACCATTATTATTTCTTTATTTTCAGAATTAAAAACTTCAGAACACTGCATATGCTACACTTTTTACTAAATAGATATTTTCTTACATTTTGAAACTGACTGAACAACTTTTCTAACATTTTAATACTTAGATCCTTAGAAATTTACATTCATTTAGTTTTATCTATTTTTCCTTTTTTATAAACTGGATTCAAAGTATTTATTTTAACAAGAGCTTTAGGGATTTATTTTACTTTTATGCTTATAGGTTATATATATATATGAATACATATACTGTATCTAATACCTTTTAAGAGGATTCTTTAAAAACTTATTTTAACATTAGATTTATGGATATTGACTACATATATATTTTTACTGAAATCTTATTTCTTTATGGGCATATTGAAATGCAATTGTTTTAGTAGATTATTTATTTAAAATATGAAGGCTTGTATTTATTTTAGTCTGCAATACTTTTTTTATTTTACACGTAAAATCTGTCTTTGATGTACACTCTCCGGTTACATACTTGCTACATTCCATGCACGTATTATTCAACTTAGGTGCCATAATTCCATTTAACTGAAAAGTTCACCATTGAAGTGAATATTTATGAAATGATAAGGTTTTCTCTAAATAGTAACAATTAATTCTAACTCGTGTATTAATTGCTAAACATCCTTCATTTGCACGATGTTGTTTTTTTCTTATTCATTGTTATTTCTTTTTTTTTTTGCAATAATTGATACATATATAAATTAACCTGTGAAATTGACAACTTTTCTTAAAAATATGTATACAACATTTAGAAATAATAAAATATAGGTGTTCCAGGGAAAACGAGTAGAAATACATATTCGCTGCACTATATCGTTAAAAATTAATATGTAACGTCTACATAAAGAATAATATTCTCATGATCAGAATTTTTAAGCATAAAATCGAAAACCCATCAAATTGGAGGGTTCCGTAAAACTACTGTTAATGCATTAAATTCCTTTATTCTTAAATTCTTCAGTATTATTATATTAGATTATCAGACAGTTAAAAGAGAGGAATTTGCATAATCCGGCAATCAGATGAATTTCTCTCCCCTTCACGGAATTTTCAATTTTCCAATGAATTAATAGAAGGGAGGATAAAGTGCTTTCGCAACTAGATTAATACCATTTAAATTAAATATAATGTATTTATTTGGTTTAACTTCAACTACCAATAATATAAGGAAGGCATTCGTAAATTTTAAAAATTTCTTCGAAGCAAAGTTATTTTTAAAGAAATGTTACATTCCTTATAATAGATATTTGAAATTTTGTTGTTTTAGGTTGAAAACACTCCAAAATACAACTTTTATATAATTACGCATTCTATAGCAAACTAATCGAGTGTCTTTGTTATGTGGTCAAACGTTAGTTAAGTCAGATTTTTATTATCTTACAGTAAAGAAAATTAAATCATGACAAAAAGCATTACATTCATTAACGTAATCTAATTGTAAAAAGTCCTCGCGAAGTTCAAACCATAGCCGCGATATCCTAGTGGTCAAAGTTGTTTCGTGAAGTCCTAGGTTCGTATCCTAGTGATCCTAAAGAGAGGTTAATGCATATTAAGTATATCGAGGCTCGGAGTCTTCCCGTGAAATTCTTTTGGACCTATATCCTGCTTTAACCTTCTCCAAAAGCTTAAAGTAATATATTGATTCAATTGCGCATCAGTCATGAAGGAAATCAACTTGTTCAATAACTCTAAGAATCTCAAAAGTCAGTAGCAACAATTTTTCTATCAGATCATTTAGTCTTTATTTAAAGAGGAAGTACTTACTTTTTTGTGTACTTTCCATAGCGATCCACTTTGTGATAAAAAAAACTAAATAAATGAACCCATATGACTAATAAAACTATGGCAAATGATTACTTAAACCTTAAATAACTTGCTATGACAAGAGGCATAAAGGTCGTTTACCACTTTAAAAAAAGTCCCATTTATATTTGAACCCTTCCCCGCCCCCGTAGATTGGCTTGAATTAATGTCACCCTGAAAATGACGTAATAGTAATTTTGAATCACATTCAAATGCCGAGAAAGATATCTGAGCTAATTCCTCTTTCCTCTAACTTTCAAACCAAGTCTCGTGATGTCTTTAAAATTTTATTTAATTTCGTGGGAAAGATCCCATTATTCCGCACGATGGGTTTGCAGAAGAATCAATAATATGAAACCCGTTACCCGACTTGAGCCCTCCCCCTTACAGTAAACATAGATTTAATGTTTACTAATAACGCACTAAAAGCAATACTATTGACAGACTTCATATGCTTCCATCAAGTCTTACAATCGAGTCCTGATCCCTCCATTAAAGACCTATCTTGCAGCTAGGCTAATGCACATCAAATCTATCGAGACTCATATTCCTCCCACAGACATGATGTGGAAGCTTCGAAAGTGGGGTGTTAACTTGGTGTTGTCTTCTTCAATGCCCCACGGCGCACAATTACAAGGTTCGACTCTAATAGCTTTCATGTTTCTTCTTAGTGCGATGTTAATAAACAATAAATCAAACTTCGGAAATCATAACCATTGTAAAGTGACCGGGGTTACACACTTCGCACTCCACTCACTTAATTCACGCATTTCACTCAGTGAACATTAAGAAAGTGGTGTGCTTTCTTGAGCTCCGATGAGCATCAGTCCTGCTAAACACCGATCTTAGGAAGAACTGCCACCGACCTTACTACCATAATTACTCAATTATTAAGAATCTTTTTTTTATATTTCTTTAATTAATATTTGTTATCATCAAAAATAGGAAACTTCATTAAAAAGTAATACATGTATGGTCATAAATGTTTCTGTTTACATTTTAAGATTTTCATAATTTTTATGCTCCTCAAAGCCACTGAAGTATCTTCCATACAAGACCTTATTCGCTTTTCAATATATAATTCATCCCTTTCAAAGTACTAGTCAAAAATCCCGTCGGAGAAGGGTACCGGTTGAGGTTGTCAACACCAACCTTTATTAACAACTTTCATTTCATCAGTAGAAAGGAAGTGATGTCCCTTATGGAGCTATCTCTTCTCCAAGAAGAGGAGAAAGTTATAAGGTTCGATTCTATGACGCCCAGCTCCTTCATCCTCATCTCCGTACACGTATAGTAGTTCTACGCACACCAACGACACTCTCCTAAAGCAAATAACATACTATATAGAATTTAGGGACAATAAAAATTGTGAGATTCAGGTAACTAATTAAAAAGCTATAACTATGGAAACATTACTGTTCCATCAAGGCCTTTTTATTAAAAAAATGTTGATATCCATCAGAATAATGCATTATAAACTAAAACTATATTAATGCTAAAATAAAGTATTATAAAGTAAAGCTCTTAACCCTATCCACACATTGATATTGGCTGTTTATTAACTCCGCCCTGAGAAGCAAGACAAGGGCATCCGCACGTTGATTCCAAGATTCAAATGCATTTTATTTCGTATAGAAAAAAATACTTTTAATGCAACAGGAGAAATATTTTGAGTCAGTGCTTTCTATTTCAAGTACACTACTCGTATGAAAGAAATTTTAATTAAATGTTACATATTTCTCCCCAAAGCTCATTCTTTTCAAAAATTGATATTTAATCTTCTAAATGCATCCAAAAAAAATAGTTTCTTAATTTAGTTCATAGCACTGGCAGTATTTCAATGCAGTAAATTTTATTCAAGGTCTGAATGTGTTATAGATTTTCAGTTTCAAAGCAGCATTCATTGAAAATTGTACAGAAAAAAGATCAGATAAAAGTGAATAATCTCATGTAAATACTGCTATTTAGTGATGTTTGCGATTTAATATGCTCATTTTATGAAATGAAATTTTAAAATGATATTCCTTTACGAATACTGTAAGTAACTAGATTCTCAGTCTCTGTAAATGTTCCGTCACATGATTCACAAACGCTTAGGATGTTTATCTAAACATTCTTGAACCTTGATGAAGAATAGATTTATTTTAATTTTATAATACGGTTTATTTTACTCGGTCAATTCTATTTCTTTCAAAGAGCTAATGTTAATTTTCTTCTTTGTTTTTAAAAATTTGATAAGAGCTTTATTTATGCATTTTCTATTTTTGTATATTGTGATGTCTTAATGACCGATGAAGGCGTTTAACATAAATTCTATTTTGACTATGATATTTCTTGACGATATACAAAAATTCCTTTCTACAATATACAAAAAAGACTATATACATTATTAACTCTTGAAGTATGCTTAGAATTAATTAATTTCTGCTAGTATATCTCCCCAGGCATCTTACTCATTACCTAATTAATTAAGAATTCGAATGCCTAAAAGACTTCCTACTCATCTTCGAACCAACTCGCAATTAACTCTCTTTTAACACTGGTTCTTCTTTCTATCTTTTCACTTCCCAATCTGAAAATAGCTTTTCATTTCAGATCGTACATGCGGAAGAAACAAAAGTTAGAGGCTTAGTGATATGACATATATAATATGGCATCCCTTGGATGTAATAGGCAGGAGAGAATAATGTGCTTCTACAGGGAAAATATAACCAATCATCATTAGAGCTGATGCGTATTGAACTTGCAATTTAGATATAGGGAGGAAATTTTTGCAACACGAATTATTTGCAATTTCTTCAATTAGTAATTGTTTTGGTTGCCTTAGGAATAGATATACTTTTATAATAATTCTCTGAATGAAATGTTAAATAATTCAATAAAATGAATCGTTTAGATCTTAATCTATTTTGTATGCATGGCTGGTTTCTTGATCTCTGAACAATTTGAATTAAAATATAAATTATGACTTGAAAAGAAATCCAATAACAATTCTTGAGTGTAAATTTCAAGAAAAAAAAATTCTTATTTTTTTAGTTTACGAGGTTTGATTGGAAAGTAATTCGTACAAAACCTCTATTATTTGTATCAAAATATTCACAATTTTTATGTATTTGAATATTGCACGTATCTTCTATGTGTTCCCGCTATAATATTCATTTATGACTTAATTCTAATGTAGTACCAATTTTCAAATTCCATTACATGCATTTGTGCCGACACGTTACTTGTCAGGCAAACTCATCAGTAAAGAGTTTCATAACTGGTGTCGGCACCAAGCTTTAATAATAGCTTGCAATGTATCCCTCTTGTTGTGTGTGAGTAAAAGACATAAGTACTCGATAAAGATCAATTTATGTTTGACTCAAAATGTTTAATCAATTTATTCACGTCTTTGAATAATCTATATCAAAATAAATTTAATTTAAGCGGAGCAATTATCCTAATTCTGCTCAACTAAATATTATAATAAATATTTTGCTAATCTTGTAGACTCTAAGCAATAGATTTCTAATAAGGGGATCTAATTCTAGGAGGTTTCTAACACCAGACTCCAGTTCAAGTAGATGTTCTCAGACTATTTCCTTACAGTTGTTGAAACCTCTATAGCATTCCAATGACTTCCTCAATATTTCTCTTCTATCTCCTTGATATGCTCTTCTTCATTAATTATACTTCTTATAAAGTAAGGCTAATTTACATATATCACGGTTCTTTCACTAATTCTCAAGTCGTAACATTATAATAAAGCCCTCGTAGAGGTTAGTTAAAAGGACGAGCGTGTGAGGACCTGTTACAAGTTTTCATTTCGTTATCAGAACAAAGGTGATGTCTCTTAAGGTGTTCCTTACTACTTGGGAAGAGATTAAAGTCTCCAAGTTCTAGACAGGGTGCAATGACACCTCTCTGCTCTAACTTGACCTCTATTTGTGCCGCATTCTTCTTCAATTATCAGCACTCTAACGACACATGGGAACAAGAGAAATAAATGCATTTTATAGAGACAATTTGTAGATTTTAGGTGGAACAAAAATTTTGATAATCGGGTAATAATTAAAAAGGTTATAGTTATAGAAATTTTACTTTTTATCAACCTCGTATCTACAATCCAAACACTCATTTTTTTCAAAATGAAACTTAATTTATTTGTTGTTAAGTTCATCATTTTTACTTAATAATAAGAATCAAGCTTTATGCTGCCACTCACCAGTAATAAAAATGTTCTTTGTTCTTTATTTATCCTACAGTAAGTTCCTAATTATCTATTTACAATAATCCTTAAATTCTTATATATATAGACAACATAAAAATTATTATTCAGTTCTGTCTTGTCTATCCATAAATCCTATCTGTCTGCCTTTCATCTACTGTATCTTGAAGTTATTAATTTATTAATGTAACTTCCAACATGTTTTTAATCAAAATCTTCACAAAATAACTGAAACATATTATAAACAATCATTTTATTAATCTGTTTCGTAACACCAAAAGACAATTTAACTCTAGTTAATAAGTATCAACACACCTATGTTTTTGCTAAGAAAATACGATAGTTATAAAAAAAATGATTGCCTGCACAGTTAATTATTTTGTAGCAAAGTTTTTTTTTTTTCCATTTTAAAAATATCATTTAAATCGAACTAATCGATTGTGAATCGAACTAATATTTAATTTTTAATTGGATATAAGACTGTCAATACTTGATCTCCTTAATGAATTTTACTAACTTACGACATATTTTTGTTGTTCACTGCATTTGGTTCGAACAATATTACATTTTACTCATCTAAGAATGAATATAGTTGAAAGTGTAAATGTACCTGTTTGCTTCATTTCACTAGTAACGAGCTCAATATTCCAAAATGTATTATAATAATAAATAATGTATATTTAAGTTTCCTTTCAATTAACTGAAAATTCACAAAAATAATAATTAGGTATTATTTTCTTACCTATAAATTGATGTGCTACATAAATTTTTATGTAATCGTAAATCCAAGAAATACCTGGAAATAGGATCAAATTATTCAGTTTTATTCGATTTCTCAACTATTAAACTCTTCCTTCTTAATTATTCTTATATTTTGCCATTTTTAAGATTAAATGATTTTGCTATAGTTGTGAATTATTATTATTCTGTGTTTCGTTTCTTTGAAGTTATTAGCTTTAAGTAATAATTAATATTTTTTTAAAAAAAAAGTAAACATTCTTTTAATTTTAAAGATATAAATAAAAACTCAAGTATTACAATAATCTATCTCGAAACAAACGTTCATTAAAAAACATTCAATTGCAACGCAGATTTATATATATATATATATCGGTCCTCAGTCCTAAATTGCTTTTGACTTGCTGGGTTCCATATTTTCATTTATTTTTTTAATTTATTTTTACATTTCTTTTTGGCTTTGTGTCTTTTTAAATATTTCATAAATTATTTTTTTCATAAATTTTCAGTATATATATATATCGTTCATGAGCTCTTTATAAGTGAGCAAAACTTTTTTTTTTCAATTTTGATTGTTTCAGATGCATAAATTTTTAAATTTGCGTTCATTTCTTCGTTTGCCATGTATGAAGCTTAAATGTACTTGGTGTGTCGTATTTGATAAATTTTGTCCTTTTGGTTTTTATCTTTTGAGTTATTATAATTTTTTTTCACTTTTGTTACTTTGGCTGTAGGTTCTTAAAGATTTTAAATAAAGATTAAAAATATTTTTTTTTACATTTTGTTTAATTAAATATATGTAATTATTTGAAATGTAAACAGTGTATCGCATCTAATATACATTGGGCAATAGAAAGAGACGAATATTTAATGTATGTGCTTACAAGTCTAAATTTAGCAGTAAATCGAATTATTAAAATTTGAAAACATCGAAAATACTCGTAAGGTCTTTTATTATAGGCAATTACTTACTATAAAATTATTTTAACACGACAAAGTATTTCGGTTCCCTCAATTTCGTGTTAAATGTGTCTCACTGTATAGAGGGTGTTACGAAACCCATGGGCGAAAATTCAAGGAGTGATAGAAAATATTTAAACAAGCAATTTTCATCATACAATGCAAGCAATGCAGTGAACCGCTAGATGCTGTAATGGAAGGTACAAAACGCGAGTCTTCTTATGCATCGTCACTTACATTGTGGCTCATATAGGCATGACCTTTTCCAGATTACTGTAAATCACCATGGCTTCTGTAATCCACGGTAGAAATGACGATGTGTGAAAAAAACTCACGCTTTTTGCTTTTCATTACAGCGCCGTCTAGAGGTTCACCACTTGTCCTCCTCCTATACATTGTCTGATGAAAATTGTTTGTTTAGATGTTTTCTATCACCTCTTGAATTTTTGCCCATGAGTTTAGAAACACAATATATAGCTCTCTACAATTTAACACTTTTTCAGTCTGGATTTAAATATTATTAGATGCACTATATTTGCGAATAACTATCTTAATGAATAAAAAAAATCCCTATTTAATGATCAATCTTTAAAAAGATTTTTGCTCTTACATTAACGACAATTTTTACTTAATTTTTCCCTTGGGATTTATTAGAAAGTTATACAATAAAACAGTATGATGTTTACGCTAGATTTTGTTCTACACATTTTAAAGAAATTAGGTCAATTTTCAAATATTCATTTTTTTAATTGATAAAAATTTACTTTAATTAGTTAACAGAATTGAAATTGTGATTACTGAATATGAAAGCTGTTTGAAAAATTAGTATTTAATTCTCAATATACTAATGATTTTCCATATTTAAAATAAAGCCAAAATATAATCACTATGTAAGATCTTATGAACTACTAAAATGGTAATAAGTTAAATAATTTTAAACTTTTCAACTATTTTTTTTTCATAAAAGCTTCATTAATTGTAAAACAGTCTTCTTTTCATTAATAGAACTTATTGTTGCAATATTTTCCAGTTAATTATTTTTACATGTTAAAATTAAACATTATCTTATTACTTTAACAATTAAGAACTCCTAATAATCATTTTTAAGTTCTTGTTAATGAATTATATCTAAACTTTCTCTTGATCATGATTTGAGTTGATTTTAAATAAATTTCTACAAATAATCATTTTTAATAAATTGCATTTAATAATTAAGTGCTTAAGGTGAATTTTACACTGAATTTTTAAAGGAACATAAAATGTAAAAAAGATATAGAAAAAAAAAAGTCGTCTTTATATATATATATTCATTCTAATCCTAGAAATATATTTCAATCTTTATGCAAAGAATTCAAAAAATACATTTATTTTGTTTCATATATATTGAAAATAGAGTTTTCAGCGTTTAAATTTTGTATAAGGGAACTCAAGAAGCAAATATGGAGAACTTGACCAAATTTGGAGCGCTCGATCCCAAAAAGTCCACAAACCAATCATAAAAAAAGAATGAACTACTGAAACATTTCTGTATTTTCTGCCAATTCGTTTTAGCTCTAGATATATAATTTTAAAAACTTTAAACTAAAATTGAAGGAATTACAAAATCGTGTACAGAAATTAAAATAAATATATTTTTAAATGTAGATTAAATATTCTTTTCCTTCACGCGATAAATATTTTGAGTTCACAATAAGCAATGCCTATAACAATAATTCTAGAATATGTAATTCAAAAAATTTCATAAAACCCTGATCGAGAAGAACTTTAAGAAAAACAATTTTTAATTTTTCTTTTATTTAATACCAAGAAATACTTAAATTTCCACATTATATAAATCACGAAAATGGCAAAAATAGTTTCCAATATGTAGTGCATTATTCTCAATGTTTCCTCTCTCATACAAGTAAAACTCAAAAACTAAATGTACCATTCAAATATTTCTATACACTGCTCCGTACCGTTTTAACGCTGGATAGACAATTTCAGTAACCCTAGAACATGACAACGATGTACTAGAATCGTCCAGCACTGTCACAGTGCTCGAAGCGCACTTGATTCGAGCGCACTTTCAATTGATGACAGAACGGCTCTCTCGCTTTCGCCTTTGCCTATTGGCCAGAAGCCAAATGGAACGCCCGGACCCTTTCTCTTTCGCCATCTTGGTTCAGTTATAATGTCACAATAGACTGGATTTGATATGTATCTCAGTCGTGGAGAGAGAACCAGTCTGCCACTCTGCTTGTCTAGTCGTTACATCAGACAAGGAATCAGAAACAGTTGCTGAATGTTGTGGTCTATTTGGCTTCCTCGCCAAGGGCTATGGATTCCCTTATTTGAGAGAATCTATCTTCGCTGGAAAGTTTTACAAAAGAACTCTTTTCTATTGGATATATTTGACAGTGTTAACAGAAGAGGAACATAGTTATTGTACTTTTTGTCTTGGCTACTAAAACATTGAAAGAAAAATTGAACATTTATTATTTATCACTCTAATAATAGTTATAATAATATTATATATTTTGTTTTCTATGATGCTTAGAAATATTTATCTGTTATGAATTACTAGTACTTTAAATAATATGTGTTGCTTAATGCTTGGATTGATTGTATCTTTTGTAAGACATTTGAAATCATTATCTTTTTTTCAGATAAGTATCCTTCACAATTTTCCGCATATCTCTTTCACAATCAGAAAAGATTGTTTTTAAATTTTATTCGGTTATGATTTTTATGACAAAGTTAAAAATAACTATAAAATTACTGTGACTGCAATTTCTTAAGATAATCATTAATTTATATTAAATTGTACTTAATTATTATTATTTGTTACTCAATTACATTTTATAGTATTCATATCTGTTTTTGTATATTGATAAACGAAAGTAATGAAACAATAATTTCAATAAACCATTGAAAGTATTTTTTCTCCTGATATTTCATAAACTTCAGAAAACTAAATGATAGTTGTATTTTTACTTTTTGAAAAAAGTGAAGAAAGATTTTCTATAATAAAATTAAAAGAAATATACTACGTATATTTCTACTCTTGAAAACATACACGTTGCACAATGATTTTTGAAATTCAGATTTCATTAGGAAAAATTTATCATTAGGAAATATTTGTTAGTCTGAAAGTCGATAAAATTATTTTATTGTTTAATATGAGAAAAATCATATGAAAAGCTATTTATTTATTTTAATTCCTTACTTAATTATTAACTTTCATTTTTTGCTGGTATTAATTTTATCATTAATAAATCTATTTAAATAGAAATTTAAATGTTCTACATTAATTCATTTCTTGTTGTAATCACTCATTATTATAACAGTTAAAGTAAATATTTCCGGAAACAACATCATATCATTATTTTATTACAGTAAAAGTTAATCATCAGCTTTAGAATATTTGAAAGACGAAAATAATATTGTTTTCAGTTAATGAAACAACATTACTTTTAATTCAATTACTTTTTCTCTTAAATAATAAGTTTTGGTGAGAACGTGTTAAATATCCCAACTATCCAAAATTATAATAATACAATAGCTAATATTTTCAAAAATAATTTAGTGAACCTCCCAAATCCCTCCATTCAAGGAATTAAAAAGTATAAAAGAAATTATAGAACAATTAGAAGTTTCGATTAAAACTCCATAGCTCTTAACATCCCTCCTCAACAACCAATAGGAAAGCCCCCCTAGGTGGAGAAGGAGCCCTCCATAACCAGAAAATCTATACTAAGTCCTGAGCTGAGTAACTGCCTCCTCATTGACTAACCCCATCACCCTGTTCTCCCCCATCCCTTCAAGATCGCTCGTTCAAACTCATGATCCTTAATGCTTAATTTTGTTATTTTAAATTTAACTTCATGAACCTATACTTATCATTTAATTTAATTTTAATTTAATTAATTAATTAATTACTTAATTACTTTTATAAATGAAGCATCCAAATTTAAACATGGGCATAGATACAATTTTACCAGGCTTAACTTCCAGATATGGAGATGAAGACCCAAACCGGGTTAGGTGCTCAAGTGCAGCAATATTCACTACGTACCCCAATTAACTCAAAAAAATCTCACTAATATTAAGATTTTCGGCAAATTACGGATAATATCTGAAAATTTATAAACTTTACAATATTTGTATGTGTTATGAAGAAATTTTTGTTACTGGGACTGAATTCATAAGAGTTCTGGTTCTTATGCAACAGCACATTTATCAGTCCTTCCAATCAAAATTTATTATTTTAGATAACATTATTTGATATAAATCACAGAACTTAATAAATTAAAAATTAAATTTTTGAGTTTAATAATGTAATGTGGAATAAATATAATACAATATTCAGACACAGTGTATTTATCAGAAGTTTGTAGCGCGCATACGTCCAATGTACTAATTGTAAATATAGGAAACTAACAATTCTATTTTTTCATTCCATCCATTCCTCTACTATATTTGTGAAAATTCCAATTGTAAAGAGATGTGTACGAGTAAATACTACACCTTAAGCACTAACTATACGTACATTTTATCACGAAAATTGTTTTAAATTCTTCTCTTCGTATATTCAAAAACACTAATAGTGAAGAGAAACGAAATAAAGGCTAAAGAACGAACTGTGTGGAGACCTATACACGAATCGAGGACTCAAATATAGCTCAACCACCAAGGGAAAAGTTGTGGCTCTCCATGCGGTATATGACTTTTCTATCACCTCATTTGCAGTAAACATAGAATAGTGTAGTTATGTGTTGATCAAGTATCCACATTGTGCTGTTTTAAGCACTCCCAACACTCTACTAAGTATTCCGTTTCCCCTTTCGATTAAATGAGCTTTTCCTGTTCCGGTCTTATTTCACAAAAATTGTCTTGAGGAACCATATATACTGTTGCATATTTATTAAAACTGACTGAAAACTCCTCATGTGGTATGATAGTATAATCAGGAACATTAAGTAGCAGCAACTTGCCGTGCTTCACAGGTAACAAGGTCCATCACCGATAGCCCTTCTGCAGAATCAGTCAAACAATCAATCACCAGTATCAATAAGAGGTTAAAGTAGCGTTTAATTGTAACTTACAAAAATATTTTCCTATTACAACCACTAATTATTAAATTTTACCAATCAATACTAAGTTTAAATTCTCAAAGATTAAACTTTTCATACAATTTGCATAATTATTAGCAAAAATTTAGGGAAAATTATTTTCAGTTCTTGCATTTTCTTTTACCCAATATCTTTCAGGAACAAATACATTGATTCAACAAATATCACGACTTATTCTTTTGACCTTCATTTTTATTCCTCACTCGAAGCGTACAGGTACATTTTTCGAATGGATATCAGTTGTTGTGCCTGTTTATATTTTGTTTCGCATTCTTTACTAATGCCTTCCTTTAGTACATTACTTCTCTGATATCGTCCAACAATTGGAAGGAGGAGAAGCCGTATCCACCGTTATCGTTCTCTCCGTTGCAGTTACAGTTTCCCCACACAAAAGGCGTTGCCGAAAGTTCGGAAATGGCTATGCATCAGGTGGTCACGGATCGATCGTGAAAGCACCTGGGGTGCTTCGTCTCGTGACGTCAGGGGTGTTCCTCCCCCACAGAGGGAGACGATTTCAGGAGGGCTTTCTTTGGTTCAACTAAAAGAGAATTTCGCTTTCTCGTCCGCCCCCCTCTCCTTTCCGGATCCCTTTTAACAATCTGAACAGTGGCCAGTAATAAAAGTTGATGTTTAAAGATTTTTCTATCTGAAAAGAAAGTAAGAAACAATGTACTAGAGTAATTTTTAGTTTTTAGGTCAGTGAACTAAGAACCATCAAGCTTATGGGCTCAGCTTTGTGTTTTGTTACATTCATTTAAAAGAAATTGAGAAAGTGTAAGAACTCAAAAATATATTTTAAAAATATTCCCCATGATTTATTGTAAGGTATTTTACTAAATTTTGATATTAAAGAAATAATTTCATTACTGAGCCTTGTGCGGAAGATGATAATTAAGAGCTTAGTGACTATCTTTTTTTTAATAAATATTAATTTGACATTGAAAGAAATCGCTCTTTTTTCGAAAATTTGTAAAATAAAAGCTAGTTCAGTTAGTATAACACAGTTAAATCTGTAAAATTTTCAATGATCATTTAAAAAAAGCTTACGCCATGCATTTATTTTAAGTTTTTTTAAAAAAAAACTTATTCCGAATACGATAACAGTCTAAAATGCAAAAATGTAAAATATTTTCAAAAATGGTGAAGAATAATGCTCGATTAATATTTTCTTATTGATGCTTAAAACTAATTAAATAGCCGATTATAAATCTAAAGCTACCCAAATTTTCATCAAATTAACATTGATCAATAACAACGTTTCATTTATGGAGAATATATCATTTTCACATTTCTTCGACATCTTACTTGAAATTTCGATTATTATATGTGATTCTAATACAGGTTGTTGTGCCTTCTAACTCACGAGTATATGGTTCATAATATCGGAATTTTTTTTGAAATATCAAGCGTTTTAAACAACGATAAAATGTTTAAAATTGGACAATGATAAAAGGTTTATAAATTATAAATAAAAGGGTTATTATTGGTTAATGGCCTTCAAACTTTGTCAGCTTAAGTAAACCTAAGAACTATAAGGGTTTTTTGGAGGCTATTCCATCCGTAGAAATATCTATCTTAAAATAATGTTTAAATATAAATCAATATGTTATAAGTATTATATGTAAAACAAATAAAGAAAAGTGTTGTATTTTTCACTAAAACATTTTAACAAAAAATATAATTTACTTATTGATAACATTAAATCGTGCTCCAGGTGTTACCTACTCATGCAATATATTTGGTGATTGGGGTGAACTTGCATTTTTTTGCACAAACTATCTAAGTCTAGCTCTATTGGTATAATCTGAAATCTCATTTCATATTCTGCAAATAATGTGTTTTCTCATTTTGCTTTCATTGCCAAATACGTTAAAAAAGTAACTTGCCTCTAGATAATAGGGCGGTCATACAAACTGCGTAGAGGATTTGAATGTATTTTGTATACTTATCGACTGAGCAATTAAGAATCCGAAGCTGCTTTGCGCGTACAGCACGTCTCGTTACGGACGTCAATGGTCCAAACACGAATCCTCTGCTTAATTTTCAAAGATAAACTAAATATATACATATATTTCTTAGCTAATAAACAATAGTCAATTAGTATCAATACTGTAAAACTTTTTCTTAACTCGTAGAAACCTGGGCTTGTTGCGTGGAACCTTGGGGTTCAGCGAAATGCATTTTGAAGTCCACAGTTACATGTTAAAAGGAAAATAAATTATTAAAATAAATTAGATATAATAAATAAATGTGGTATTAAACAACTATTGACCTCTGTTATTGATAAAAAAAACTGAAATAGAAAAAAAACATCAATGTTGAGAACCAACTGTTTGAATTAAAATGGGAGAAAACTTAATTTTCGTTTTTAATCATAATTGATTAGCAATGTCAAATACTTTGATAGTTAATGAAATAACAATTATTAATGATTTTAAAATAAAGTTATTTTTCAGATATATGTAATAGATTAATTCTTTATCTAAGATAATACATAATAAATGCACATGCCAATTATTGTAAAGCCTATTCACCGAATAACCACTTCGCTTTTAAAGCAAATTTAAAGCAGAAAAACTAGGCACTAAAGCATAATTGCATTCTTTCCTGTAATCTTTGTATCGCTTTTCTGTAATCCCAGAATCACACTGGGTTTAATTGAATTGTCTCTTTCTTCTGGGTCTTCTTATTAAGAGAACGGACAAAAAGAACATAAGGCGAAATTTAATTATCGACAACCTATTCCATCCCTTTAATTACTCCGTATCACTTAAGATCTGTAATCTGAACAAAAGACATCGAAGGATTTTTTTTTTATTTCTTTGGTCACTTCAGGTGTTTTTTTTTTTTTTTTTTTCCTTTAAAATTTTCTTCGGTTTCTTTTCTTTGTGTGTTTGAACTTTTCCTAAATAGCTTCTTAACACATTATTTATCCATGATTTGTGAATTAAGGGAAAGGAAAAGAAATTTGTATTGATTTTAAACATTCATTATTTTCCTTCATTCATCGATAATCAACTAATTAACGTAAATTTATCAGATTTAAAAGCTTCGTTTTAAAGGCGAAGAATAATGAATCGCCATGCAATTACGAATAATTCAGGTTTGATACTTATTTTAAGATAACCTGGTGTAATTCATTGCATCATGTAAGGACTTATAAAGTTTTAAGACAAGTGTTCTATTTAAAATTTTATCAGATTAATGAATGGTAACTTTAGTTTCTCGAATATACAAATTATTGTTATTTTGCGTTTTTGTAGATTACTATTTTACTGTGGTTTGTATTCAGTTTTAAGGCATGTAATTAATATAGTTTTATGGGGGTTTTTTTTCCCAAAATATTTGAAAAGTGTTTTTGAGAGATATGTGTTATCAGACATTAATTCATATTAAGTGAATTTATATTACTATTTAAAAATGTGTAAAATGATTTTACTTTCCTATACGGCTGGAAAAATGAGACAAAGGAGTTAAAAGTTAAGAGTAGGTTACGTTTTACATTTACATAAAGACTTACTTTTCACACAAAACTTCTTTTTCAGTATAAAAAAAACTATCTAGAAACTATAATGTAAATTTAAATATGCATTTTCCAAAGTCTCCGGAGAATATAACAACTTTTATGCTGTTATATAATGGTATGGATTTCTCATAATTCCTTTGTATACACTGAGACCACTAAAAGTACTCCTAAAATCAATTAAACTGTAAATATTTCTTGAAAACTACTCAAATAATATTAAAGCATTCATATTTGAATTGAAATATGTTTAATTTCTTAAATGAAATGACGTTTTATACACTCTATAACAAAAACGTATACACTCTATAACAAAAAAAAAAAAAAATGACACACCAAGAAGAAGTTACCCGATTGTAATGAAATTTCGTATGCAAAGACATTTGGACCGAACATGCAAATGATTAAAATTTGGTGTCCAATGAATGAAAGGCGGCAGCTACAGTGCATCGAAACTGCGCACTCAGCAGGTGTATACAAGAAGCGATTCTTAATCTGATGGTCAGATGTTCTGTTGCATTGCGATTTAGGTTGCCTTTCAACGACTGAAAAATTCCTCACCGCAGGATTCGAGCTCATTACGAGCAATTGTCAGAGTTTGAAAGAGGGTCTTATCATTGGAATGAAAGGATCAGTTTGGGCAAATCATTTACAAAAGGTTTCCGAATTTTAAATGGTTTCATTATTTATGATTTAAAAAAGTAACTAAATAGCTATAAAATTAAGTATTCCAAATGATTATTATCAATAAGTTAATTAATATTAACATTCACCAATTACAAAATTATTCAACTTATCTAAATTACATTTGAAAAAATAATTTAAAAAATGTTTTTAAAGAAAAATTTAATAATGTTTTGTGAACAGTAATTTTGTTCCATGAAACAGCTCGCTTTTCATTCAGTTATTTGCAAGAATTAAAACACCAAATTTTACGAACTTCAACAACTATTACTAAATCATGAAATCTACTTAACACTCCTAAACCTCCTCATCCATTCACTCTAACATTCATGAATTCATAAACAACAGAATGAATCATGATTTACGCTCAATACAAAACTTCGATCCAAAAACAAAACAAAAAAAAACACTTCCTGACGAACATGGCGTAGCTGTAAAATCGAAATCGCTCTTCAGAAACGAGCGTTTTAAAAGTGAAAAATAAAATTTGAAAAAAAAAAAAGTTTTCCTTTAACTCCTCTTTCACCGTTTTGGTGAAATAAAAAAAGTAACACCTGGAATATAAAACAAAATTATGGTCCCCATTTTCCGCGATTGCAGAATAGAAAGTGCCTAATTTATTTTTAATGTCGGTGGTTGACGACTTTATTCCAAACCTGTGAAAAAAAGGATTCCTCACTCATCCATGTCATTGTTGGCATGATTTAGTGATCTCGTAATTTTTGCTTCATATTCCTAATGGTCATACTTAACGGATACATCTTTCTACTCGCCTCTGTAATATGGCTTTTTTTTGGTAAAGAACGGGTGAAGGAACATCATTTTACGCCGCCAATGCTTAAAGAACATACAATCTGGTGACAGATTGATTCCACCACATTACAATAAACATTTTTAAATCTGTAGTGATTTTTTTTTTTACTTTCAAAGAAAAAAATTCCTTTCTTTATCATTTATTACTATTTAGATCATAATAAATATGATTCACTGTAAAAAGATACATTTTATGAGTAAATAATGAATGTAATATTAGTAAAAGCTTAGAACCTTCTGTTTGAACAATGTACTTTAGATTTCATTCTGACCTGTCTATAAAATTATCACTGATACAAAGATATTTCCATTCTCACTCTTTATATAATCTATTCTATTTCATTGCGAACTACCTGCGAAAATTAATACTTAGAACGAATTAATTTTTAAACAAAAAATTTCTGTGTGTGATGTAACATGCGCCACATCTTTGCGTAGTGGAACAGTAATCATCCGCAGAAAAGGGAAAAAACTATATATATATATATATATATATATATATATATATATATATATATATATATAATATATACCCGTGTCTGGAATAAAATATCATTTTCAAACCAATATAGCTTGCCAATAAAACAAAGCAAAAAACTCTTGATACTTTTACCATATAATATTCACACACAAATTTATTTATATTAATTATCATAGTCCCCCGTGATTTTAAGCCAACTTTAAGAAGTTATAAATAAAAATAAATTGTACATTCTTTTAAAAATACGAAAATCCATATAGTTATATTACTTTGCGTAGGATTCTGAAGCACGACATTGATCAAAATTTACAAAAGTAACGTTATTTAATAGAAAACTGCTCTGTCTTTTCCTTTATACATTTTTTTAAAATTTCAGAGATAATTTTTTTTATAGAATTATTAAGAAAATTATGAAATTTTAAGAAAACGTCCTATTAAAATTGATATAAATTTTCTCCTGTGAATAATTCTTCTAAAAATATTGATGTATAACTATTAACGAAACATTTCTGGATATACGTATTAAATTTCTTGCTAATGCGATAAATTGTTTTTGAGAAATCCTGCAAACTTCTTAAAGCTTTTTATTTTAAAAAAAGTCAAAAAAATAACGTACAAAAAATAGTTGATAAAGTGCAGTTTTTCTCGATAACTCTGGAAATTTTGTTAATATCGTTAAAGTTTTTGTTGTAAAATGTTCAGAAGAGATGGAGCTCTAATACATTTTTTCCTTTAATTTAAAGGTCTCGCGACCCTTTAAGACCTCCCCAACGTTTTTAAATGACTTAATCAAGGGTGTGGATTTGTATAAAAAAGCAACTGAACAACAATTAAATATTCAGTTTTATATTACATTTTGTCTAGTACAAAAAACCGGTTGAGCTCTGTTACTTTGTAACCTGTTTCAACAATTGCGCTCAATTTTCAACAGTATGCGAGTTTAAGAATATTCAATTTTCAACAATATACATGCCAATAGCCCTTGTGTTACTGCTAATGCGACTTTAATAAAACCAAACAACCTTACATCTCCTTCTACTCATCAAAAGTTTCGATTAATATAAAGGAGAGACAACCAATCAAACTTTCAAATTTACATATCACGTGTTTATAGGTTGATAGTTATTGTTACAAGTGATTCGTCTCTATCATGAGTTAAGGTTCTAATTACTGCTTATTCATTTTAATGTTCTTAGTATGGTGGTTAGGTAAATGGAGAGGTCACGAAATGTCTTATTTATAATTAATGGATCATGTTTAAATCCAAACCTTTATTTTTAAGTTAAACCCGTGATATAGAATGATTTCTGAATTAAATTACTGTGGCAGTGATGTAGCTATAAGATTCCGGTCGGCGGATTCTAGAAGAACGCAAAAATAAAATTAAAAATGAATAAAGTAAGTTAAACAGTGAAGTATCGTAAAAGTTGGCACGCGTGACCTTTTTTGGGACAAACTACACCTCCACCAAAGCTAAGAAAAGTTCCCTAAAAAGTGGTTACAACTCGCGCTTCTGTCGCTGAAATTCCTAAGATATTAATATATTAATCTATATTCATGTTGATAAGATATTAATCTATATTCATGT
>BMAW01005061.1:657047-675998 GCA_019974015.1 Nephila pilipes
CCCCCCCCCCCCCGAAACAGAGCCCCTTTGATTCCACGTATTTGGTAACTCAACTAATATGTTACCAGAAATAATTGTGAACTACGAGAGGATATTGATATTTAATTTATTCCGCTATCACTAATGTAATATCGATTGACAAATACCAGATGATTGATTGATATCACGATACTGAATTGCTTAATATATTGAGTTCAATGCTCGACCTAGGCTCCTCATCTTTTGAAGAGATGGTTTTCTGTTTTGATTACCCCCGAACTGAATGAAAAGGAAGATCAAAGTAAAAAAAAAACGTTCAGATGCTGGAGAAATGAAGAGATAAAGGATTTCCCTCTCTCTCTCTCATATCAGAACTTAATAAAAAGAAACGTGGTTTCCTTCATCAGACATATTTATAAGAACTGCAAGACAAAAAAAAATCAGAAAATCCTACAATGCAATGTATAATGAAAAAAATACCTGAAATTATGATGAATAAATATGCGGCGAATATTTTCACAGTTTTTGCTATGAAATGTGTGTGTGTGTGTGTGTGTGTGTGTGGTTCCAAAAGTACCTTTCTTTGATGGCGATGGCGCTAAGAAAGCGAATGTGTGTTGTAATTGTGTGCTGCTTTTTGTTAAACGGCTCTAAAACAACTTAGACACTGATTAATTGATTACGTTTGATTTCTGCCACATCGAGTTTCGACGACATTATGTGTCAAACCATCACCGTCAATGAGGTCTGGATTCCTCATTATGTATCGAAACCCTAGGAATAATCAAAACAATAGGTTTCCTCCAGTGAACATAATTCACAGAAGGTGAAGGTCTCATATGCTGGAAAAATTATGGGGACGATTCTTTCGAAATAAGTAGGGTGTCATATTATTGGACTTAATAGAAGAGGAAGTAATCTTCAAATGGTACTACAAAGAGTTATTATTTCTCATTTCTCATTCTTAACATGAATAGTTTTTGAAGCTCTCTTGTATATGAGGAACAAATAATGAGTTTTTGTCATAAATAATTAAATTGCTTGCATTATTCAGTATTTCTTAACTTTAAAAAAAGTGTGAATAACAATCAAATAACGATGCACCTTCTAATTCAGTTAGTTAACCGAATTCTCGCATTGCATTTAAAATATTTACATCTTTGAACTGTATTCATTCAGTACATAATTATGAATAGAAATTCTTAAATTTTAATTTTCTTTTTCCTGTGAAAGAGATTCAGCTTAAAATACTTATAAAGAAGACAAAGATTTAAAAATATGAAATAATGATAACCGAACATGATAATTATTTAAATAGATTCATGTGATAAAATATGTGTTTGTTTGTTGGCATCCATTCTCTGAACTGGATTAATTCTTTTTTATTCTTATAAAATATCAACTTTTCTTTTTGTTACTAAGTTGTTTTTATTCAGTAATATATTAAAAAAGGAAAATAATAAATTCAAGTAAAAGATTGTTGACTCTCAACAATACAGTAAATTAAATCAATTTAACTAAAATACATAAACACACACTTTAAATGTTTTCAATCATTCAAATATATTCCTCTAATTATCCTTTAAATGTATGTCTATGTAGTAGCTGTAAGAATGTTTAATAACAAAAATGACAGAATTTTAAAAGCTTTCTTGATTTTGTGTTTAAAAAAGAGCATATAAATTGAAAATACTGATTTTTTTTTCAGAATATGCTCGAAAAAAAACTTAAAAGAAGTAAAAGGATGGTAAGGCAATAAATTTCATTTTCCTTTGATAAGAATGTTAAAGGAAATAATAAAATATGCAAAGTAAATTTAAAGAAAGTTTAAAACTCAGAAACGTGAAAAAATATTCTTGAAAGAATTAAAGCATAATTTTCAGTGCTAGATTTTGCAAATTAAATTCACCGTGTACAAAGTAAATTTTAGCCTTTTAAAGTGGTTAGAGGAAATCGTGAGCTGTTAAGTATGCCTTTATTCTTTATATATCAAAGAATTCTATAATAAAATAATTCTTTGTTAATCTTTTGCAACGCTTTTGATACATTGAAACTAAAAATTTTAACTTTTGAAAAAAGGAGGGGTTCTTATTATTGATTTAATAAATTTAATCTTAAGAATGAATATGAAAATGATGAAATATAATCTTAAATTGTATATTTAATGAATTATTTCAGTTAAATTACTCATTTATACAACAGTGATTTATTTTAAAACAAAAAGTATTATTTACATGTTTTACAAATTTCTTTCATGCATGATATTTTAAGAAAATCCAAATGAATCTTCTATTTAAGAGAACAAAATGTATTCGTGTACTTTTTAACTTATTTCATAATGTTTCTTTGAAAACTTTTTTTTTAAATTAGTTACTAAAATGAAAATTTATATTAAATTTAAAATTGTAAGCTTTTGTCCCTAATGATATCTGTCTTAGAGTGAATTATTCCAATTTAAATCATTTTTCAAAACATTCAGTTTAGATAAATGCAATAAAAACATACAAAAATTAAAATTTTTCTTTTAGTTCATAGAATTATGAATTTTACTTCTTGTTTGAAAATAATTCAGCTTTCAAAATTAATTCTATTGAAAAGTAAAAACTTTTACAAAATCCCGATTCTCGCTCTTAGATGGCCACTGCAGCCTTTCAAAGTTGAGTCTAGTCTGTAAATATCATTAATGGACTTTGTAAACTGACGTCACAACTCACTTAAGGGCCATAATGTCCCTTTAGCCTTTTGGCGCAATCAGGAATGCAGTTTATCTAATAATAATTACGTTACCCTGAAACCTTTTGTTAATATGAAAAAAGGCTCCCTTAAATAACTAAACAAAACCATAAAGAGCGAAGTAAAATCGGTCGAAAGTCTTGTTCGTGTATTTTTAATGCTGATAAATGTACAGAAATGGTTTTATTAGGACTTTATCGGGAAAATTTTGGCGCACACAAAAAAAATCTTAATGATGGTGCCATTTTTGGAATGCTAAATAATCGCATATTAATGAGTTCTCATATTGGTGCTGGAAGTAATACGCAGAACTTTTTGTTGTTCATATTCAATAAATTTTACCTTTTGCTATTATGAGGGCAGATTAAAGGAAAATGTATGAACAAGTATTAGGTTTGAGATAACACTTGTAAAGCCTAGAACTATGTTGCTACCCACTTGAAGTGAGAATTTATACAAACCGTTTACTTTTTACCATTAACTAAATTTATTTTTGAAACTAGTGGAGTTATAACCTCACAATTGTTCTAGATGTGGAATTTAAATTGGTTGTAGGAATATAAAAGTAAAACTGCTGGTAAATATACCTGGGAGATTTATTGAAATACACAAGGCGTTATCGTAAATTCAGTGTTATGCGCAAATATGCAAATGAATTAATTTTGTATAAATACTCAAGAAAAGAATTTTTGGAAATAGAAAAAAATAATATTTACTGTAACGCATCATTTCAGTTCAATATTTTAATTTTACTTATTCCAAAAAAAAATTAACATTTTTGTGTAAGTATCATGATTTATGTACTTAAAGTGTTGTGGTTTACTTCAAAAAATTAATATTATGATGAAATTCTCAATTACAAAAAGGAAATTAGTAATAAATTAAGGCAATTTGTCAAATCACTATGAGACCAATGCCTGTCAAGAATAAAATATACATTACAATTACTTTTTTAAACTGCTGTTTGTAGAAAATGCAACACCATGAAGGAATCATCAGAATCAAATGAAATTCGCAGCAAATGTCAATTATAGGATATTATGCAAATTAATAAAGTTTCAGAGCCATCGCGCGTGCGCGGCGCGCGCAGCGCCCTCTGAATTGATGCTGAAAGCGTATAAATAAAGTGCTGTAGCGGGACGTTGAAAAAAGTCTATGATTATTTGTTAGTGGCAAACGTTTAGTGAGACCTGAGTATGCCTCCACGACGGAAGAATAAGAAATTCAAGCAACTTACGGAGTTTGAACGAGGGAGGATAATCGGCCTTCGAGAAGGAGGATTTTCCTATCGCGCAATAGCAGCTCGTATGCAGCGGAACAGTTCCACAGTGATGCGAGTTTGGAAGCAGTGGACCGACGAGCACCGAACAACTCGAAAAACAGGCACTGGACGACAGAAGGTGACGTCAGAGCGCGATGATCGACACCTGCTCCGCATGGCGGTGAATGATCGCACAGCTTCCTCCAGGCAGCTGGCAGCACGTTGGTCTACTGCTACAGGTGTACAATTGTCGGCTTCGTCAATTCGTCGTCGTCTGCTGCGCCGTGGATTGCGTGCAAGGGTGCCTTTATACAGGATTCCCCTCACGGCGAATCATCGACGGCTGCGTCGGCAGTGGGCTCTTGAGCACAGAGACAGGCGAGCTGATTGGCACCAAGTTGTCTTTTCAGATGAATCACGCTTCAATTTGTGGACCCATGATGGCCGTGTTCGTGTTAGACGTTATGCCGGTCAACGCTGCCTTCCTGAGTGTATTATTGAACGACATAGTGGTCGAACACCCGGAGTTATGGTCTGGGGTGCGATTTCGTATCATGGACGATCCAATTTGATACGAATTGAGGGTAATCTCAATAGCAACAGGTACGTCCGTGAAGTGCTACAGCCCGAAGTCGTTCCTTTCCTTCAAGGCATCCCTGGAGCTATCTTTCAGCAGGATAATGCACGCCCACATGTTGCGCGGACTGTTCGAGACTTCTGTTCAGCACAACGCATGCAACTTCTTCCTTGGCCTGCTTATTCACCGGATATGTCGCCTATTGAGCACGTGTGGGATATGGTTGGTCGGCGTCTCGCTCGTGATCCGCGTCCTGCAGTTTCCAAAGACGAACTTTGGTTGCGCATACAAGCGATATGGAATTCTCTTCCTCAAGCAGATATTCAACATCTGTTTGACTCCATGCCACGTCGTATAGCAGCACTTATTGCAGCGCATGGTGGCTGCACCAAATACTGATTTCGGACGCTTAATTTGTTTCTTTTGTTTTGAAAATTTCATCATTTATTTGTATCAGTACAAGTCGTTTCTGCATTAAATTTCATTTGATTCTGATGATTCTTTCATGGTGTTGCATTTTCTTCAAACAGCAGTATAGAATTAATTAATTTCGAAATTAGATAGAAAATATATATATATTTTATATGATTTAAAACTATTAAAAATATTTTATTTCATATATATTCGAGTTGTAAAATGTATACTTTTTAATGATATAATAATTATATCATGAATAAATTAAAACTTCATTTCGGAACGAAAAGCAAACATTTTCTTTTAATGTATCTTCCTTATTTTTATAATTCTTATATTGGCCTATGTTTACTTTGAAAATTTATTTAAATTTTAATTTAACTGATAAAATATTTGCATTCATTTTGTAGACATTTTATTTATTCAGAATAATTAGGATATATTAATTCATAAAACAAATTTATCAAATCGATATGTTGCATTTTATATTTGAATGAATTTCATTGTGAAATTAATAAATAATTACGTGAAATTAGTTACATCTTTAAAATTAATATAGATTTTTAAATCAAATATTTATTTTCTGTCGTTAAGACGATATTTTTTAAAAAGAATAATAAGACTAATTCTTAAAAAACAAAGACATGATTATATTTTAATGTATGTCTTGTATAAAAATTAAGTAATAGATATTTTTTATCCATTAAAGTCGGAACATTATTATAACAAGAAAACGTTTTTATCACAAAATATGAATAATATATAGTTAAAAAATTATATATATAAACAGTATTAAAAATGGCATAAATAAGCTCATTAGCATGTTTTGATCCTTTAATCCTTTTGAGGTTTTCAGTTACTTCAGAAGTAGAAATAAAGAGATGATTTTACTTACCACACTAACTAAACCTAATTAATAGTGGGTATTTCACAAACCATAATCATTGTAAATTCATTAAAGTAAACACTTTTGGAATTATTGTTGAAATAAATATTTTCTCATTTGAGTAAATTATCTAATCTGAGTTAATAACTTGAAAATGTTAGAATTATTTGTTGCTTAAAAATTAAAAAGTTTTTACCAATATATTTAATGAAAATGTAGAAATACAAGATCGGTTCCAGAGGCAACTGTTTTGAAGATATACGAGAATGCTGATATCACATTGTGTTCAGTGAGTTGTTAAACAGCACGAAAACAAATTCGAAAAAGATTAATAGGTCAGTTTTGATTTGGCCGCAGTTCTCTGCTAAATCAAAATTTTCAATCAACCAAACCAAAACTAACAACAACAAAACTTTTAAAAACTGCCAATTATGTGTCAATCTATGTTCATTAATCAATCCTAGCACAGCTACTTTTAGAACCATCCTTACATTTTTTGAAAACTGACCTAATAAAAAATTTTTATAAAGAAATACTTTTTAACGTAATTTTCTTTTAGATGAAGGAAATCGATTTTTATATATTGCATATGTTATCTAATAGTCATTAGAATGTATATATCTTTTTTTTATATAAAAGTAATCGATGAAAATAATATATAAGTTTTTATTTTAAAAAAAGAATGAAAATCAAATCATAAAACACTTCTTTGCAATAAAATGTGATATCCTTATGCAATAAAATTTAAATTTGTATTTAATAACTATATGTTTTACAAAGATTTGAATACATTAATGAAATGTACAGATTTGTAATAAACTATCATAATACTCATTTCTAATGAAAATTTAGGACACTATTTGTTGAAACTGAAGTCATCCTAAAATTGTATATATTCTTACACTATTTGACGAATATAAGCAAAAGATAACCTTACTTACACGAGCAAAAGATAACCTTATGTTATATATAAATGTGATTATGCTTTGTATTAAGAAAGGTATCGAGACTTTACCCAATTCAGGCTGAATTTTTCTGATATTTCTTTTATAAGTGATGTAGCGAAAAGAAGTGATATGTTTTCGAATCTCCAGTAAATACAATATAGTATGATTCTACCCTCAGTCTTTTACATGACCCTATAGAAATAAATCTGGTAGAGTTATATCTTGAGATCATCAAGTCAAAATATCATGTCTTACTGCTGAATCCATCGTTAGACTGATTAATATTGGTGTTATTTCGGATATCCATCTAACACTCAAGGCATATATAACTACAGATAAAAATTAGAATAAAATCATAGTATGTAATAAAAATACACGACTGTCTCTCCACATGGTGGCCTGGATCACCATATTTCTATTTCCTTCAAGCAATATTTTGGTATCAGCAATTTTGAAATCCATTTGAAGTATGCAAATCACGAATTTTATTTTCGAATCCGAAAAATGTATCTGAATATTTTAAAAGAATGTTCAAGACCGCGTTTGTATTAAAAAGAGTTATAACTATAACCTTCTACATGGATTTTTCTGATTTTAAATTATGAAAGTCATTACTAGATTTAGTTAGAATTCGCTTCATAACCACTTAGTCAAAATGTGTCCACGAAAGTCATCAAATTCATAGATATTGGAAAACACCAAATTCGAATGAATAAATTTATTGTAAAATTTTATTAATTAAGCTTTCTTGTATATTTTGAAAATAAATAGTTTATAAACAATGTAAAACAAATATTTTAACGAAACCTTTTGAATTAACGTTCTTGTATTTATATGTAAGCTTTGAATCATGCATATTATTAACAAAATAGTAGAACGAAATCACTCGACCAAAGAAAATTTAGAATCACTGTGATTCGTTGTTACAAAATTCAGAACAACATTATTATTAATGCAGTATAACTCATCAAATTAAATACTTTGTTTACTTTCCATGATCTTGCCTTTAACGATATTAGAATAAATAAAAATAAAATAAAATAAATAATATATGATTGATAAATTTCATGCTTTTTGTGGCTTTCAATAAACCAAAGAAATTCTGTGAGTCACATAGCATTTTCAAGTCTTGGAATAGTAATTATCCTGTATACCTCTGATATATAAGCCTACGATGAAATAATTACTATTAATCTCATTCATCTTTTACAATCTATTTCAAAGGGCAATTAAAATTGGTTCAGTTCATAGACATTCCCTATAAAATTTTAAACGCCTCAGTTAAATGTAAATGGATAAAACTATTTGTAATTTTTTTATTCATTGATTGACGCAACTACAGTATACATCCGATACCCACTTTTACAGAGAATTCTTCCTTTTATTCCATCTTCCATCCCCCTTTGAAACAATATGTATCAAAGATGATAGAAATATAAATCGATAAAACGGAAAACAAACCTTTGAAGCAAACCACGCGCATCGATCACACATCCGCCTATTCCATTTCCCCATTCCCAATTTGATACGTTATTGTGTGACAGATAAAGAAAAGCGTTGAAAAGCAAAACTTCGATATCCGTTTAGCTTCTCCCGAAGATCTCTCTTCTACCTTCTGTCCATTCATCAACTCTCTAAATATCATCAGCTTTTGTCTTCATCATCTACTCACTATTTTATTTATTTCCTCTCATCAGAATTGACAGCAGGAGTATGAGCAGCCTCGCCGAAAGCAAAACCAAAAAAGAGAGAGCAGCAACAACATTCCGGAAATAGAGATACAGAAAAACCATTTTCGAGGACCAATCAGCGGCTCCTCTGGCCTTTATCTAATCACGGGATAGTCTCTTAAGGTTAGTGTGGGACAAACTTTCCCCAAAACTTGTTACTCCCCTCCAAAGACCCTTTTGCAATAGATGTTGGCTGAGATAGAAGTGGAGTGGTCCTTGAGGATTCCTGCATTAGCACGCGGCCCGGTTTGCTTCATTAGGCCCGTTACAGTCACAGGTCATCGAGAACAAGTGGGTTGGAAGGGTGAAAGGATTTTTCGAGGCACGACGTGGATCTAATCACGTAGTGAATTCTTTTGAAGACAGTTGGCTTTTTTAGACCTATTTATCTTTCCAGGGGTCGATGAATTCTGTGTAAAGCTGTGTATATATTCATTAGATAAGAGATTTGTTAAATATTTGATATTCATTTGTAATTAATTATTAGGAGGGAAACAAATCAGGCTGTAATAAAATTTGCAAAGCAACTGTGAAAAATAAAGTAAAAACGTATAAAAATCTCATTTGTAGGGAATAGCAACCAAAACTTCTCATTATCTTAATCTAATTCTAAATACTTCACTAGACTATATAATGAATTAATAAAATTTCTGCTAGCTGCAAGTAGTTTATTAAAATAACAATTACAAGTTGAAATTACGATATAAATAAAATTTTAATACATTTTATAAGTTTTACATCACATTTAGTTGTCAAATGTTTCCATTTCTTTTCCATCTAAATTAATAAATCCATTGGAATAATTTCATCTATACTTTGCACTTCTTTTATTAGCACATTCGCTATAGTAATGTCAATTATAAAAATGACATAAATGTTCTCTATTAATAGCGTGTTTACGGTAGCGAATGAAGCCATAAAGTATTATTAACTCTTATTGTTATACTACAATTACAAATATTGCTTAATGTATGAAGATTTTTTTTAAAATTGACATAACTGTTCCGTAATGCATTGATAGTAAAAATATAATTACCGTATATTTTATAGAATTATAACATCAATTCATTATTAGTAAAATTAATCATCAGCCCACATTGTATTTCTTGTGATCTGTTAAACGAACTATGTTGAAGGAACGGAAAGAAACTTCACAAAAAAGCCCCTTTTTATCAGTAAATATTTTATCTTCAATTTCAAAATATATATTTATGATGAGATTTACACTCACTATTAATTCCCATTTCTCAGTGTACATTTAAATTTATACAGCATTCTATATTACATAAGTTAATGAACTAAAAATATTTATCTGCGTATAAAAATATTTAAAAGGTTACTTTTAAACTTCACTTCAATTTTTTTAATACAATGGCCAGTAATGAAGACATAAATATATTTTAAAAGAGCCAGCTCTCTCTCTGAACTCATACATTTCTTCGGAATTTTATAAGCATTTGGTTTAATTCTACAGTTAATTATCCTTATAACTTTTGTCAGAATACATCCAGTAAATATCCTGATCAGTTTGTACAAATATTTAGTAAATAGTTGAGCTTGATATATCGTAATAATATCCTTCTATTCTGAGATCATTCTAGTCACACTTTGCATCATTATATCTCATTCCATGCATTTATGCAACTGTGTTATGAAGAATGGCGCATTCTTTTTTTCTTTTCACAACACCATAGCAGATCGAATTACCAGGAAGACTCAAGAAGTGGAATGCATTCTAAGAAAAGGAGAAAGCTTCTAGCTTCTGCTTATTACAGAGACCACGTTCCTCCTTGACTGAATAACATTACCTCGAACATATTTCTTTCATGTACGTTTTCTAGAGAAAGGGCTCTCAATCATTTATGCAACGCGTAAATCTTGAAAATTATGCATGATATTGTGTATTCATTTCATAGTAAAGTTTTTAAAAATGAAAATAAAATGCGTGATTATTCATTTTTCTAATTTGTGGAGAAGGGCTTAAGAAATAACACGTTTCCTACCATATCATTACTATCACAGCATGAATTATTCCAAAATTGAATTATTAAGACAACTATAAATAACAAAATTTTTACTTTATGTTGAATGTTCATGAAATTCAGTATAAATAATCATAAAAACGTTTTTAAATATCAGAAATAATGTTGTTTCAAAAACATTAATAATATTTTGAGTTATTAAATTTCAAATTGAGGAAATGTGTCGTTATTTTGGTTTCTGTTAAGTTAATATATTTTTATATTGTTACCTGGCATTCATAATTCTTGTTGTATACTAAAGCAATGTTTCATTCCTTTTTTGACACTGTCTTCATCCCTTTCCAAGCATCCGTTCCGATGTTCAACTAGTCAGACAAATTAGTCGAAGAAGATTCCGGTTGTTATTGTTGAAGCCTGGCATTACTGATAGTTATCACCTTCTTTTTAAAAGAAAAGTGATGCACCTAAAAATGCTCTTTTGTCTTAGGAAAGAGGTGAAAGTCATCGTACAGTTTTCATCCGGCAATGTCTTTGGATAGGTTTGTAACCCTAAGGTGTCAGAAACTCATTGACATCTCGCGGCTTAAAAATCACTTCCATACTGGTCATAATTTTTTCAGTTCTCAGCACACCAACGACTTCTGGTCGCAAAGGAAACAAATACTTTACATAGAGGGTGCATGTAATTTTTAAATATAACAAGTTTTGAAATTTGGGTAACTTATAAAAGTAGTAATGTCCATTCGGGTAGGGATTTCCAATCAAGTCCGTTATTAACTTAATCACTAGGATCGTTCAATAAGTCCTTAGGAAAAGATAGAAAAACAAATTATTTTAGGTCGATTTTTTTTCAACATAACTTTCCTTTGGCTCTAAACAATTTTCTACTACTTTTTAAGCCAAGATTTTGAAAGGCCCTAAATATAGGTATCGGTTTAGGTGTCCTCTTCATTCGACGTGAACCATTGTCCACCCAGACACATTTTTTAAGTTTCGAAATTAAAAAAAAAGTTACTGGGGGTCAAATCTGGTTAATATGGCGAATGTTGTAAGAATTCGAACTTTAATAACATGATTTTGGCCATCGAAACTGCACATCTGTACACCTGTGTATTTTTTTGAAGGAAGAGAATCTTTTTCTTTTTCAAATGAGGACGTTTTTTCTTGATTTCTTCACTCAACCTGTCCAAAAACAATGCACGATATTCTACAGTTACCGTACCTTCTTTTTCTAAGAAATCGGTGTACATGATTCCGCGCACATCTCAAAAATCCGTGGCAATCCTCTTGCAGGGTGATTTCACCTTCTTTGTATCCAGTAAGGCTCCCGTCGACTCGCCATCGCGAATTTCCGTAACTATTGTTAATCCTATGGAGTTACCTACTTTAAGTTTCATATCTAGAATATTTATTTTAACTGCATCAAATAAAGTGTATTTTAAAGTGCATTAAAAAAGGCAGGCTTCTGTGGAATTAATTTTCTTTATCTGATCTGAAGATCTGAAAACTTGCATCTGGTGTACTAAACTGATCCTAAACATGCTTTGAAAAAACAGACAGAAAAAGTAATTCTACAGAATCCTTCCTATTTTTATGCTCTTTCAAATGCTTATTTTAATTTTTTTTAAATTTATTTCACTGCTTGTAATTTGCTGAGTCAGCAAAGTAAACAAGGAAAGATAGGAAATAAAAATTAAAAGTACCATCTCAGAGTGCAAAGATACATGGTAAAGCCCCGTTGACAAAAAGGAGATTTCCGATCAGTTGTGAGAATTGGGCAGATTTCTCGAAATTTGGAAGATTTCTCGGAATCTCGAAGGCTTATCTTTTAAAGCTTTATTTACAGCTTTGGAAATTTCGTTGAAAGTGTCTGGGTTGCTAAGCAGATATCTATGTGGTATTTCATAGCGTTTAAAAAGTAAAGTTCATATACGATTTCTTAAAAAAAAAAAAAGAAAGAAAGAAAGAATCATTCGTTTCTTGTGCTATTTTTACTGAGTATTTAAAAAATTACTCTACGCAAATTACTTTATTAATTATTAAAATGAGCTCTAGACTTTTTAGATGCGTCATGAGTATAACATTAGAGATAAAGTAAATCTGTCACAAAATTCTTTGTTTATACCTCCAGAATTGAAATTCACGGGTTTTCCCCCCATATTTAGCTATTTGTACATTAGAACATTTGTTATTATTAAACTTGTATTGCAGAAATTTATTACAATTATTAAATAAAGTGAACAGCCGTCAAAACAGCAGGACAAGATTATATCTTTCAACTTACGGAAGGAAGAATAAAGGACAGAATTTCTCGGAATGGAAAGAAGGATTAATTAAGTTGCGGAGGAATAATTAAAAAAAAAAAAAAAGCTTTATTCCCACTTCCGGTCTTCAGCAATGGATTACGAAATAAATCTTGAAGGGGAGATTGTGAAGGCCTTAAAAATTCTGGAGTACTTATCAGCCACTCCAGATGGTTTAGATGACGATGATGGAATTGAGGTTAGATGTCCGGCCTCTTGCCAAAGCATAAATTTCGAAGAAGGAATAATTACAGAAAAATTTCTCATCTGTAAATTCCATATATTTTGAAAGATGGTTATAAATAAAAAAAATCACGATTATTTCTATCAAATTAATAGTCAACTGCAAAATGTAGAAAAGAAATATTGTCTTTTTGTAATATGGACAAAAAAAGTTCACAAAATAGAAAAAAAATATTTAAGGAAAATGATTTTTGAGATAACATGATAAAAAAATTAGAAACATTACATTATTATTGTGTTATATTACATTTAAAACCCAAAAATAACAGTTTTATTTCGATTGACACAATTGTGTGTATATACTTATTCAAGATATTACCCTCAAAACATTTTAACTACATTTACGTAGAAAGATTTTGAGAATAGGACAGGCACACATATTTTTTAAATATATAGCTATTTTCGTATATTAGTGCATGCAATATATTTCATATATTAAATGTATTGCCATTTTCATACATTTGTAACACATGCGTGTTGCATAACTTACGAAGTTAGAGATGAGAGAAATGAGTTTTTTTTAAATATGTATTATAACTAAAGTAAAATTGTTCAAAATTTAATGATAAAAGAGAATGTATATCTACATATATTATTTGCGTGACCATTTATTTCTATTTTTTCAAAACTCCATTTGTAGGAATCATATTAAAATACATCGCATTTTTATGATTAAAGGAAGAATATAGAGAAAACCATTATTCCGAGCAAAAAAATTTCTGGTTCTTAGATATGTGTACAATTTAACACGGATAATACATTTTTCAAGACTAAAACATTATCTTACTACATTGAAATAGTATCTAGATTAGCCGAATGATTATGTTCGCTAGTTCGTGGCAAGCGATGTTTCAGTCGAGCTCAATGTCCTAGTCCTTTTTTTCTAGAACCCCCATCGTGTTACAAATTTAAAAACAATTATTATGTTCATTTTTCTTCCAAGTACGATGCTAATAAATATTTAATACTTATAATTTTTGTTTTTAAAATTCTACCTCAGATTAGTTTTTTCTCTCTCATTGTTCTAATAACTAATGCAGAATGAAAATTATTAAGTGGATGTTGTATTAATAAAACTTTGCCCATAAATATATTGAATTGTATTTTCTTCTCTCTAAAATAAAAAAGGGACGTTTCATGACGATTGGAAATCGAGATTTTACCAAAATACATATTCGAAGGAAAAGTTGTACTTTTATTAATATGGTAGAGATGCTTATTGGTATTTTATTTTTCTCATCTCTTCTTTACCAGTAATTGATATTTTCAGTCTCAATACCAAAACATAAATAAATAACTTCGATTCTTTAGAAATAATCCTAACAAAAAATAAGTATTTGTTTTCATTGAATGATTAAGAATTTAGTGTTAATTTCATATCTATAATGTTATTTCTCTTCTTGTACTTAAAAATAGAATGTTTATAAGCGTAAAATTTCCATTTAAATTATTTTACATAATTAAAGTCGAGAATAATCGACAAATTTCTATTAAGAAAGTATTGTCTGGACAAATTCTCTTATTAAGATAAATTTATAAAATGTATTCACAATTCAATGTTGATTCCAATACTTTTTAATATAGATGTACGAGTAGATTAAGATTATATAAAGTATCTTAGAATATAATTTTCACATAAATCCTTAAAATTAGTTATTATATTTATGTCTTATTTTTTTCTATTAAATAGTACTATACTTTTAGAAAAATATTATTTATTCAAGCTTAGATTTTGTTATTTATTAATTTGCATTAATGACGTATTAGTTTAACATAATGAACTATTTAACAACTGATTTCAGAAAAATAAACCGAGGTTCGATAAAGGGAACGACACCTGAAACTGTATGTTCATTGTTCCATTTCTATACTTTATTTGCCTTTGATTTGGAAATAAAACATAAAATTCGTATCGTTTAATACAAAAACATTCTATTACAAAAAACACGACGCACAAAGTAGGAATTGTCCGACGAAGACAAAAAAAATCGGCGGATAGGAAAATTATGTACAGAATAGAAAATGATTAAAATTTCAAAAAAAATTGAATGATTTATTTCAGAGTTGCATAGTTATAAAGTAATAAGTGTTGCCCCACCTCAAGCCTGGATGCAAGCTGCCACACGACGTGGCAAAGAGTGATAAAGTTCCCTGATGGTCTCCTGTGGTATTTCCTGCTACATTTGCTCCAATTGTCGGTCTAGGTCATCAACATTCCCTGGTAAAGGCAGTCACCTTCTCATCATGTCCCAGACATGCTCGATTGGATTATACAAGGATGGTTTGTAAAGTACTTGGAATGACAAATAGAAATTACATATAGCTCCACTCACACACAATCCGGTTATAACACTATAATAAATCATTTTTCATGAGTAAACACAAAGCGTATCAGTGCTGGGATATTGAGTGGAGAGCTGTGGTGGGAGGCATCTTTATTCTTACTCCCTTGTTATGATTTTGGAAGATGGATAAAACCGAGATTTCTCAGTAGTGACTAAGTACATTGTAAAATGAAAGATATAAAATCAAATGAAATTCCCGCCGATTTTCAAATCACATTGAGACACTGTTTTATTTTTATCAAATATTTTCAAATGAAACAAAGAAATTAAATTGGTTCCGGAGAGCTTAGAAGTGGATCTGTGTAATGGTTGGTCAATATGCTTCATCGTTATAATAATTGCTTAAATACATCTCGAAAGATCACCAATTGAAACGGTGAGAGATTAATACAGCTGTAGGGATATCATCTGGATGGGCTGGTTAATGTATACTGTGCAAATCTAATTTTGACTGAGGAATTGGGAATAAAAAAGTTATCTACCTGATAGGTGCCGAGACTGTTAACACAGGATCACAGACGCATCAGAGTGCAAATATTTGTCCCGTTTTCAGAAAAGTCCACAATAATGTATGTACCAGATAATGACCATAGATAAAATATGGTCCTACCAGTACACATCGCAGATAAAACAACAGACGAAGCAGTGAAAACACACTTGATTCTCCGTCCCCAAAGAAAACAGTGACTACACAATCGGATCAGAGAGGTTATGACATCAATTATTTCGGACGTGAAAAGGTATCTGAAGATAAATTATCTTACCACTAGTTAATAATGGGAAAATACTGTTCTAATCTTCTGGACCATCTAAAGATACGCGAAAAAGAAAAGGAAACAAGGTTCAACAAGGAATTTCGTCATGTTCCATCGAGATTGCGAACGCTTCCCCACAAGTCGTTGCCAAAAATTCATAACCTAAGATTCGAATTATTGCTACACCCAACTTATTCACCTTATATGGTTCCATCGGACTTCCATTACTTCTCTGAGTTCTATATTTGCCTTTGTGGATAAAAATTCTCTTCAAATAAAAATATAATAGGCAGATATAACGAATATTTTGCAAGACAAGAGAAATCTAATTTTCGAGATGGAATAAAAGCATTGGAACATTGTTAGACCAAGTGCATTAGTATACTAGGAGACTACATTGAAAAGTAAAAATAATTTATAATTGAAATCAATTCTTATTTTGTATTTCTTTTCGAGAATGTTTTGAGTCATTCTCGGGTATATATAATTCTAAGTTCTAGAGATTTTTAAGCTTCGTGAAGACATTGATTATTCAAGTTAAGGAAAATTAAACTTAAATTGGTTGCATAGATTTTAGTTTTAAAATTTATTAACGATTATAGTTGAAAAATAAGCCTATATTATCAGCACATCACAAATAATTTTTATTCAAATTTACAGTACGCAATCAATTTCTGTAGATAATTTTTCCATTAGCTATTTGTTTTTAAAATTTGAGTTTATATTATTCTGTAAACTTAACAAAATATTTTACTTATGTCTTAAATTCTGACAAACTTAAAACTTTTTTATTATTAATATAATTTCTGAACTTATACTTTTATTAACTTCGAATAACTTCAGAAAATTCCTTTTTAATTTCAAAATTAAAGATTATTCCATACTTTCGTTAATGTACCTATTTTTAATGTATTTCCTTGAATTATACCCCAAATGCTTTTTTAATCAATGCTAAGAGCTACTATTATGAATTTAAGAATACAGTTTTATTTTTAATAGCTTCTATGGCTTATAAATCTGTACAATATGTCAATTATTTATTTAAAATTACCCTTTTTATATTTAAAAATCACCTTTCAATTACCGAAGAAATAAAATTCTATACATTTTTTTAAGTTTATTTCTTGATTTTTTATAAAAACGCATGTTAAGCTCTCTTTATTCGAAAATTCGATCGAATTGAAAAAATACAGACCAAGAATACGAGTAGTTTAAATGGCTTTATAATAAAAATAATTCTGTGAAATAAGAAACATTTTTAGAATAATAACTTTACCAATGAATAAAAAAAGAATCGTAATGTGCTATTTCGATAATTAGAGATTACCCACGTCAGAGAAAGAGATTGATGATAACAAAAAAATCAATAACCCTTATTGCATAGCATATAAATTCCAAGTCAGAAAGAAGTCACATTCTTTGGATGAAAAGAATCATTGTGGATCAATGTAAAAAAAAGGTGAAAAGACAAGAAAAAATATATGTAGGTGAATAAGTCGATGGTTACCAATACTTACTGAAAAGAGATTTCATGCTATTTAAGTTGTTTTTTCCGCTATACTTCTTCAAAAATACTCAAAGAATTTAAGTTTTTTAATTTCATTCTTAATTATTATTGAAAAAATTTTGCTTCGAAAAGCATTTTTACTCTTAGTTTCTTAAGAGTTCATTTAATTCTGAAATATATATGTGAATAATTTTAAAATAATTGCTGTATCCAAATGGATAACGTTTTTTATAATTTGCTAAATTATTACGCATAAAAATATTTATATGACGTAATTTTTTTTTAAAAAAAAATAACTATTTCCTTGAACTCTTTCGGTAAAAGAAAATAAAACTTTTACAAAAGATACAGAAATATTTTTAACTATCTAGGGATTTTTAATCTCAGTTTGAATTTTTATAAACATATTACATATTTACTTCTGACTCCCCACCAGTGCTTTACCAGAAAGAAGCCAATCACGAAGTGTAAAAGAAAATAATACGAAAATTTGTAGATCACCTTACAATGAATTAAACAAAAAAAATCTAAATTCTTAAGTCTTACTCAATAAACATCTCTACTGCATGAAAGTCTCTTGAATTTACTTTAATTTTTCTTTATACGCTTATTGGAATTATTATATTTGAAAAGTTTCAAACGGTTTTCACGTTTTCTTTACTTTCTTTGGTATTCTTTACTTTCTAGCCATTTCTTTAACTATTATTTCCATTTTTTGTTAAATCTTTGTACGACGACACATTTACATGACCTAATATGTTCCATATTCATCATTTCTCACAAAATCACATTTTTCCTAATTTCTTTTAACAACTTTAACTCTAATTTTGCAATCTTAAAAAACACCTATCATTCCTAAATTTTGTAACTGAAGGCATGCATATTTATTTTACAAAATTATGCATAGCTTTTTCTCAATACATATGCCTTAAATATTATTTAAAAATTTTTCATTCCTTGAATTGCATTTTGCATCCTTAAATAAACCACAAAAGCGGATTTTATATATATATTTCATTAAAATAAGATTAGATGCAAGTAAAAGTAAAAAAAAAAATATTTTTTTTGATAGAAAATGATTAGCAAAAAATATTTTAACAAGTTACACTTTGCACTTTCTGAATACATTCTTAGTTTTTCCCCCTTATTTCGAGAAACCTGTACAGCGTTTCCAAATATTTTTTTGTTTCGCTGCCGTACTTTTATATTTAGATTCGTGGAGTATCTCTCTTCTCCGATTCGTTTGTAATCTTAAATACAAATCTAACCTCAAATGTAAAGTTCATTTT
>BMAW01005072.1:0-37500 GCA_019974015.1 Nephila pilipes
ATATATATATTCTTACATACATACATACACACACACACACATATATACATATATATATATATATATATTCTTACATACATACATACACACACACACACATATATATATATATATATATACACACACAAAATTGGTTCGACCTTTGATATAAAATAATTTTTTTTCATTTAAAAAATTTGTTATAAATTTCTCAAATTGAATAAAATTAAAATTTTATACCACGCTATGCGAAACATAATTACGCCATATAAATTTGCTCAATATTTATGTAATTTATAAAAACTTAGTCCTGTTTTTCTTTGATACATAACAATATTAAAATTTAAAATCTTCATTATTTTCAATATCTATGAATGAATTTTACCGAAATATATGTTTGAAAATAATGCATTTTGGATTATTCCTATCTATAATAGTTAGAGTGTATTTATTTTAGAATAAAATATTAGTTAATTTAAATTTGTGAAGTTGAAAGATCAATTTTAATAGTAATAACTTGAAAATCAATTTAAAAAAAGGCATAAAGAACCGATCTAATAAGAAAATTTAGTTTCCAATCATAAATTGTATCTTGCGAATTATTCTTGTTTTCTCTAAATTAAAAATAAGTTTGATTGATTATTCACTATTTATTTTAATGGGAATCTTGGTGAAAACTTTTTAAAAATATTTTAATCAAAATTTTATTCAATGTTAAAATTTTGCTGTGAATTGTCAATGTTAATATGTCTGCATGAGCATAAATTGATTTTCTCATTTTCTGTTGAATTAAATTTGCATATTTATTAAAGTTTTTTTTCTGAAAGTAAGTTCACTTTTGTTATTTAAAAAAGGTGAGTATTTTCTACTGTTTTATTTATACGAAATTCTGTACCTTAACCTATTATTCTACATAATTACCACCACTATTAATGCATGCCTCGTATCGTGCAACAGCTTTTGTATTCCACGGCTATCTTCACAGTAATTTATCACCTGTTGCGCTCACCACTACATCATGATCAGGTTTGCATCATGATCATTGTCATGGCGCTGACCCTCTAAATTCTGTTAAAAGTAGATGAACATGTGGCAGTTACTGGGTGCCAGATCGGGGCTGATTTGAAGGGGCTCATGGAATTCTCTGCCATATGATGCGATGAGATCTCAGGTTTGACGAGCCACGAGTGGATAGTCATTTTCATTCAGCAAAACAGTCCTTACCTTGAGCATACTTCACCTTTTGTTTAGGACAGCACGATGCAGTTCAGTTAAGACGCCACAATATATTTCGAAATTTATTCTTCCAACCCGAGGTAAAAAAAAGTCCACAAGCAATTCTCCTCAGTCTATCCTAAGCCCCCGAGTACATGATTTTCCGTGTTGAAAGTGTTTGTTTCTTCACTATTTGAGTGATGTAGAATGTCTCTATTCCCATCTTTAAATACTTTTATCCATTTTCTTATGGCCATGATAGCCTAGTGGTCATAATCGCGGACTAGTGGCTGGCTGCTTTCGTCGAGTCAAGGGTTCGTGACTGGGACACTAAAGGCCAAACGTGTAGCCGAGACTGATGTATCTTAAATCTGTCGAGGCCCAAACTCCTGCTGTTGGCATGGTGTGGAAGAGAGAGGTGTCATCTCAGAGGTGTGGAGAGAGGTGTCATCTCAGGTGTCTTCTCTCTCACTTGATCGAGTCTCAAAACTACGAGGTTCGTCTCCAATAGACCTCATATTGATTTTAGTGTAACGTTATTAAAACCAACCAAACATTTTCTTACCATTCCATTGCGCTCATAGTGTCCTCTCCATGCATTTCATTAATGTGCTGATACATTTCTGTCGATGTCATGCATTTTGCGTACAGAAAACGAATCACATCACGTATTTTGAAATCGCAGCATTTTAAATGCACACAAATAAACGCCAACACGTATAAATACTTTTGTGCTGGTGTCTATGAATATGAATGGGATATAAGAAGTCAGTGCAATTACGTGGAATTGCGACAGTAGAGTTGCAATTTCCATATTTAAAAACGTTACTTACTTAAATAACACGCCTATTACTTTGTATGATTATTAAATAAAATACAAATAACAAAAATGGTCATATATTTTAAGATTGCTCAAAAAAATTTTTATTAAAGAGATGTATGGAAAAAATGAATACATTTCAACAATTTGTTTTTAAAATAGATATATTATTTAACATTCATGTGCTGAAAAGTAAGAAAATAGTCTTTATTGGCAAGTTCCGTTTATATGACAAAATCTAGTTTTGACTTTGATGTAAAAGCTTTTTATTTGATATATTAACCACAGGTACATTAAATTAATAATAATAATGAATCTGTGTAATTTGTTATTGAATTGAATCCGTTATAACAAAATACGCTTGAATATTATTATTTCTCTCAGTGATAATATTTTAGAATCATAATTATAAAAAGAGACTAAACAATACAAGTTCAGTTTTGAAATTTATTAATATATTTATTTTATGCAAAGCTGAAAAATGCAATAGATCAGATGTCATATTACCAATCTTTTGAGTAAAACTTCTCATAATTTCTACAATACAATTTCTGAATTTTTTGCCATATTTTCAAGTTTTAAGTTTAAATAAATTTATTTGGAGTCCAAATGTTTCTCTAAAACTTCCTCTCCCTCTCTCTTTTATCAATTTAAAAAGAAAATTGATTTATCAGAATTTAATACCTAAATTACAAATACCTTGTGTTAAATATTATCGTTTTGAGTAATAATTTGATCGCAATGTAATTATAGAACATTTTTGATAATTTTTTTTTATTTTTAACTATTGCCGCATAAATAACATCAACTAGTCTATAAAATTATTTCCAGTCAATTTAAGCTTAAAATAATAGTTTATGTCCTGACATATTTTCTTGTAAATAATTCTTGATATTTTGGGGCCTTTGATTCGTTACATCTTGCGGAATTTTAGAAGAATATCAGAATTAATATTACAGCTAATTATTTTTAAAATCAGTCTTTAAAATACAATGGTTTGATTCTGAAATATTACTTTTGTTAAAATCTATGGCTCAAAAAACATACAGTTTTCAGAACTAATATCGTAATTTCCATATAAGTCTAGTTCAAGGTGCAAAAATTACAACAGCTTCTAAACGCTAAATGAAATGTTGAATGAAGGATTCGAAAAACTTTATTGCATCTGGTATTTCTCCATTTCATAGCCTTATAAGCATTAAAAATAAATAGAATGGCATATCAATAAGTTTTTTCCTTCTATATTATTTAAGGAGACTTAGAAAGATACCGAGTATTTATATTTATTTAAAAATAGTTTGTTTCTTAGAATTTCGTTCAAAAAATTCAAGAAACATTATACTATATTATATCTAGACACGTGTGATTTAGTTTAAAAACTTTCAATTGATATCTTACTTTTATTTTATTTTCTCGCTGTTTGCATGTAGAATTGATGTACTTCACAAACGCCAAAAACTCCATTCAATTAATCTCATTAGTGGGTCATTTTCGAGAATATTTTGAATGCAGCAAGAGTTATGATAATGGAAACCACGAAACAAAATTAGTATCTTGAGCAAAAGTCTTTTAAAGAAAACAAAATGAAACATTCACTAAATATTGAATTAAACTCTCTGTCTTTTAGGAATTTGCCGGGACATTTTCAGAATATGACCGAAATGCCTCTGAAAGAATCAGAAACTTGCGTGATCAAAGAAATGAGGAAATGTCCCCAAAGAGAAGCGCAATATGGAACATTTTGAGAGGTCTCATCCTGATTCTCTGCATTTCGTGTTTTTTATACCAGTCCACGAAGTTTTGCATTCTCTATTACACGTATCCTACTACCCTGAGCCAAGAAGTGACTAGTCCTACAGTTATTATTGAGCCTGCATTCACATTTTGCAGTAATGGTTTGTAAGTACCTCAAACAGTTTATATGATTACTGATAAACAAAAACAAATTCATTAAGTTTAACGTAAAACACTTAGAAAAATTAGGAAAGCTAAAAAAAAAAATGAAACATAGAAGAAAAAAACAACCCTTTAAATACTGAAATATAAAAGCGAATATAAATAAGTACAACAAACATAAATAGTACAAATTCGGTTCTCTTAACACGCGCCACAAATCAATAAAAATTAGTTCCTGAGAGGGTTTTTATCAATGTGATTATTTTGAATTTTCCCCATATAATTGATAATAATCTGATTGAATTTTCTATTTTTTTATTTTTAGAGTCAATCGAACCTATTTTTGTAACGAATATCCTAATTTATGTTCAAAACCGAGAAATTTGACACAGTTCTGTGAATATTATCCTTTTAACTGCCGAGGTGATACTTCAAATTTGAAGGTTGGTACTATATCTCATTTTTTTCATCTGAATATAATTTATTCGAAAACAGTTGTATAATTATTTATTCCCAATGTACTTCATTCTTTCTTTCTGTAAAACTTAAAATTATATATCCAACAACATAACATTGTGGAAATATTGATAACTTGCAGGAAATATTTCGCTTGAAAATACTCGTATATTAGTAAATAACATGTGATAAATTTGCTTTTGTATTATTTTAATGACCGAAATAAACTTGAATTGAACCTAACATTCATAGATCTTTCAGCAAAAATCATTATCTCTCAAATTATATTTTTATTTACGTGGAGAAATAATAAAAGAAGTTGTTCATTATGTGATTTGAAATCTGCGTAAGAATAAATTTAACAAAAGAATTATCACAAAATACAAACAGTTTTCGAAATAATGATTTGAAATGGCCAGAACAGCCATTATATATAACACACAAGATTTTGTAAAAAAGTATAAATAATTCGGTTTTTACGATTTTGTTATCTCTAGCAAGTTGTAAGATTTTTATAATTCGTTTATAACTAGGCTGAATCGATATATTTGGTGATGATCAAAATTTAAATGAATTGTGAAGTTATTGAAGTCATTGGTTAGTTTACGTTTATTAGGTTAGTAATTGATTTCTTTAGTAGTAAGCTTTTGATTAATAGTTTAATTATTGAATTCATTAGTCAATTTATGATTAATGAGTATGTTATTGAATTTATTATTTAACTTAGTTAATCCCTGATTAATTAACTTTTAAAAGGGTTATGTTTTTAAGAAATCCTAATTCTTAAGGAATTAGGCTTGGAAACGTTAATATAGACAAATACATTATTCAGAAAGAAATTTGTGCTATTTATAACAACTATTTGGCAAATAGTTTTACTTCCATAGACATAGAGGATTTTACTAAAACCCTAAAAATATTTGTAAGAAATTTTAAACATTAATTAGGTTATTGCATACGATAAATCTAATTAGAGAGTTATGCTAGTCGTAAATGAGAGTTATATGAATTTAAATAATAACTATTATAAACTTAACTAAATAATAATTTAATTATGATAAAATTTTGTATAATCAAAAGATTAACTATGTTGCAACGATACTTGTTTCCTGTTCATGGCTCAAGAGCTAGACTTAGCTCTTGCGTCATAAACCTATATACATTCACTCGCCGCTTCCTATTAGAGATGTCTGTATTTTACCCTCAACGACAGATGTACAACGAGCTATTTTTAATGCGGAGAACTTGTGGAAGGAAGCATGAACTCGTACATATATATATATATATATATATATATATATATATATTTATATATACCTCAAGCAAAGCTTGTCATTCGAAATGGGTTTTCATATTCTTGTTGCCGAAATCTATAACTAAATTATGTTGCTTCTATTTCTACTAAATTTATAAATGAATGTTTTCTTAATTCTTCTTATTAATAAAATCTCGAGTTTAGGCTCAATCCCTTACTCTTTATTTAGATATGCGAGTAATTCCTATACGACATTTTTGGTAGAGGCGTGGTGTAACCGACGTGACTTCGGAGCAGCTACGACGTTTACGCCTTTAAGCCCCCCCCCCTAAATTTGGCTAATTACAAATTCTAGTGGATCCGTTTAAAAGATGACAGATCCAACGATGTCTGATAATACATATAATCAAACCTTACAATTTCAACTAACATCTCCCCAGTACCATTACTGATCTACCAGCTACCTAGAAATCCATACATCATTTCTGGTGACGACCAACACGATGCTAGTAAATGACTCAAGGAATAGGAACGGATTGAATCCTATAAACGCTGGAATGAAGAAATGTGTCTAGAAAATGTCGTTTATTACCTCTCTGGTAGAGATAGACAACAGTTCAGCAATAATGAGGATACTTTCACGAATTGGATGAAGTTCAGAAACTGCCTAATCAATACGTTTTACCGCACGGACGGTCTAAGACGCCTATTTGAAAGATGCATCGTGGAAAGAATACAAAGAATTAACGAGACATCTGAGTCGTATACCCAGAATATAATTGCCTTTTGACGAAAAGTAAATTCGGCATTCAGTCTTAATATTTATTAACCTTGTACACAGTTAAAATTGGCATATTCAATTCTGTTGCCGCTGATCTCACAAATCTCCTAGGATTGAATAAAAATGTCTCTTTGACATGCTCTACATCAACATCACTAGTGAAGAGACATTTAGAAAGCTTCTTATCTGCGATACTTCCAATTGCTAGAAAATTCTTTTTAACCGTAAGATGCTATTTCTGGATGGAAGATCTTTTGGTTATACTTTTCCGTAATTTCACTGTGTTTTTGTTACGGATTTCGTTTCTGTGAAGTACCACGAAGTCAGCTCTTTCTCTTATGTTGTATACTTTCTCCTCAATATCCGGTCAAATAAAATATTCCATACAAAAGTCTTACAAATACATCAAAAGTATTACATTACATTGTAATCTATGTCCAAAATAAAAGAGAAAAAAATGCAATTAATTAGCAGATATTTACAAAACAAAAAGTATTCAAACTGGAAAAGGAAAATATATGAGTATTTCCCCCCTCAAAATATTAAAATTTGTTTATATATTCTTTTTTTAATAAGTTATTAAACATCAAAATGTGTCCGAAATTTCATAAACATCTGGTGTAAAGACATTTACTCCATTTATAGCAATGACTGAAGATATGTGTGACTCTTCATGTATACAGGGAAATTAAAATTAACTATCCCATATCTTATGAAACATGTCATTTCATATTATTCTAAAGAAAATTATATGTTATAATGAAAAAGATCTAAGCAATTTAAAGATATACATCTGGGGAAGTAGGGATACTGCTAGTAATAGTACTGCTAATATTTATTTATATTTCCATATTCAAAATCTTATAGCCAATAATAATTTCAAACAATTTAAATATTTTCATAATTTAGTTTTTCAAATTAATTTCAACCAAGAAACTAAGCCCTATTCATCTTTTTTTATTCATCCCATTCAAATGTAATTTAAATACTATAAATTTATATTGAATAAGGTTATTAAGTATTGATTTAAAAATAATTAATTATAAGATTGTTAATAACAAATCTGAGAAGAGAAATAATAACCTTTTCTCTGACAATAAAGTTTCAAATTTTGATAGCAATTTATTCCTGAATATATATTGGAATGTATAGTATAATTATTTACTTAGAAATATGAAATTAGGTAATTTTTCCCTAGAATTTCAAAATAACTTTTTTTTTATTTTTTTATATTACTTGAGCTAATACTGATTATTATATTAGTTCTTGAGAAAATATCAGACTTTAAAATCCTAAATTAAATTAATTTTTAATTTATTTCTTATAAAATATTTTTGTTGTTTTTAAATGGCTTAATTTTTGTAAATTTTTATTTTATTTAATATCTATTTTTATTTTTTTAAACATGTTGATTCTAACTTTTGTGTTCCAATATATTTTTTAAGCGATTTTGCTATATTTGTAGCATTTATTTGTCTTTTATAGGTATATGTATTTATATATTTTTGAAATTAGGCTCGCATTTTATTTTAGATTTCGTCTAATCGTGTATTTAGTGTGTGTGTGTGTGTGTGTGTGTATGTGTGCTAACTTTCATGTACAATTGCTCCTTAATTTGTATTATTTTTTTTTTTGGAATTTTTTCGTTAATTTTAAGGTTTATGCAAGGTGAATATTTATATTATATTTTTCATATTTTAAAACCTTAGATTAATAACAAAAATTGATTTAAATATTTAAAAATTTACTAAATATTTAAATGATTACGTAGAATAAGTTTCAATTATTTCAATTTTGGTTTTGTAAATATATTTTTCAATAAATATTTAATTTAATAAATAATCATTCAATCATTAGTTTTGGAGTTTTTAGATTTATTTTATTGCACCATTTTGGATTTTGATGTTAGCAAAAAATATGTTATAAATGGTTTAATTTTGATGCTTATGTTTTGATAAAAATTAATTTTTTTTTAGATTTAAAAACTACTTTTCATAGGTGTGTATTAATCTATATAAATTATTTTTTAGTTTGGTTTAATTTAATTTCGTAATAATATATTAGTTTCATTTCCTGTTTCATGACATAATAAATTAAAATACCTAAGAGTTTTGGCATGCGTAAAATTCACTTTGTTTTAATTAATTTATGTTACTCATAATAGTAACGCTGTTTTCAGTTTTCATATTTATAATTACATTAAATGGATATGGACTGACATGAAAATCTTTCAAATACATTGAATAGAAAAACATTAGATTTTCGAATGTTCAAATAATCATTTTACAACACGGGACCCACTTTTTATTAAAAAATAATCACAACTCAGACACGCTAAAGCCAAAAATTATAAGTAATGAAATTATTAATTGAGTTTTGAATATTCTATTATGAATTACAAAATTGAATTTTGAATATGCTATTATGAGTACTCAATTACTTAAAGAAAATTCCAGACATAGCGAAAAAATTTTTTAAAAAAGTTGATTGATTACTTTAATTTGTTAATAAAATAAGATTAAATTAAAATTTCTCCATATTATGGTTCAGATATGTTGGAGCTTCTAACTCAGAAAATTATTTTTTAAAGCTATCATAAGAATAGCAAAAAATATATCCTAAATTTCTTATTATTTAAATCATTCTAAAGTTCTCATTATTTTTTGACAGTTTTAAGCCTTTACACAGAAAAAAAAATCTCATCTTACTAAATATATGATATCAAAGGTAAAATACGAAGAAACTGAAACCATTTAGCATACACAAGGAAGAATCATGCAAAAAATGGGATGACTGTTATCATTCACATATTAGAAGAGATTCTCATATTTTACAAATTAAACAAGATATAGACTCCAGATCAATAAAATTATTGACATAGATAAATACACTTTCGACTTGAACCTGATGTAACTGATTTTTGATTGATTGATTTTTTATCAATGTTGCACTGAGAAACAAAAAGAGGGCTATTGGTGATTCACCTCGTAATTTTGAACCTTATCAATTGACGAGGATCACACCTGAACTAGTATCTCCCTCTCCAAACTTGAAGTCTTGACAGAGTTAACGTGCATCTCTCGCTACATGGAGGGTCTTTAGTGGCATTTGGAACTGAACCCAGCATTCGATGGAATCAACTCCAGCCGCAAGCTCGTGACCTTTTCTACTAAGATACCACCACTACGTCAAAGCATCTAGAGAAGTGCAAGCCAGTGGAAAAATACAAACGGCACTCAGCTCCGTCACAGTCAGATCTTAATATGTCCCAGTCTTTGGTGCTGTTTCATTTGATGGAAGGACATTTTTGTTCCCTTTCATGCATCTCGCGAGCAAAGCCTTAATCCGATAATATTCAGCGCCCTGTGGCATTGCTCTTTATTTGCATTGCACGTGCATTCCTAGAGTCACTCTGTTAAATATATAGTAAAACGTTTCAGAAGGGCGTTCTTAATTAAATATGTAAGCAAAATTCGAACCCGTTTTTTTTTTTTTGGGGGGGGGTGAGCAGCTAATTATGAAAATAGATACGAATCTTCTCGACTAAAAATTTCAAACATTGAAATCAAATAAGACAAATAATATAATTTCCGCTTTCAATAAACATTTATTTAATATTACAATATGACACACGCATATACTTCACATAAAAACGAAATACCAGTAGAGTTACATTGTACGTTAGACAGAAAATAAATAATAATTAGAGTAAATCACTCTCTACTGGCGCGTTGCCAAAATTCAAGAAGTCTTTCAATAGATTGTGGGAAGAGTCAGATGAAAGATAGCAAGCAGTATGAGATATTTAGCTTAACTTTCAGAAGATAGATGTTCTTCCTCCATGAGCAAAAAAAATGTTTTTTGATTAACTATGAGTTTGCTTAAAATTTCTCATTAAAATGTGAACTTCAGCACAGAGGCAAAACAATTATGCAGTTGGTAACTTTATGGATCAATACCACTCCAAAGAATGGTTTTAATTAATGGACAGCACTTGACCAAAATTTTATTAATAAGTTAATTATATGTAGCTAAATCTTCTGATTGAAACATAAAATTCTTCTGAAGTTTTAATTTTTATTTTTATACGTTGACATTTCCGAATGTTGTTCCATTCGATTGATTTCTTTGCATACTGTGCTTAATATATATATATATATTGCTGCATGATATTTGGAAAAAAAACGTGTGTTTATCTTCGAAATGGAAGAAAATTCATTTGAAAATTTGTATTCAAATGTATTTTCAAATGAAATGTTAAGCATTTCTTTTAAAGAACAAAGCAGCTTAAAATTTGTCTGAAACTTGATGTCAAAATTGTAACGAGGAACAGAAGGTGTACCTAGAAAACTAGCGTAGCTGTAGAAAATATGTAAATGTTAAAACGCTAGTAGTAAAAGTTTAAAGGACTTTCGAGAAATCTATTAGTTACTACTGATATGAACATTACGTATATATAATAAGTTTTAGAAATGACAAAAAACAATTATACAGAATTTTTTTGTTTGTTTCTTGAAAAACTTTATTTTATAGCAAAAATGTTTAAAATATGAATCCAATTTACCCGTTCCAGAATGCAACTGGATGCCAGTTTATTTTCGTAATATTTGCGAAAATTGATTTTAGAAAATAAATATAAAGAACACTTAGTTTCGCTAATTAATTATTAATGACATATTTTTGAATGTACAAATTACATAAGATATGTTTTTAATTAAATACGGACTATCTTCAGAAACTGAAATTTATTGCAGTTTATTCTATTTTGGTAAATCATTTGTCAGTATAAAACTTACAGTGTAATTCAGTATAAATCTAATCATAAATTTCATGGATGGAAACTGAGCATGTATACAATGGAAAAAACTTCAGAAAACAGTTTTCTTTTTAAAAAAATATCCCAATAACTCAGATTTTAATTATTTCAAGTTATTTAGAAGGAATTGAAATCCTCAAATATTGTAGAAATATTGTGAAAAAATTGTTCAAATGCCAAGAGCATAAATTATGTTAATTAATTGTTTAATATGACAAGAAATTTTTCGAACCACAAAAAATTAATATGAATATACATATGTAAGCGATTACCTACATTTATTATCACTTGAACCAATTACGTATTTTTGTTTATTAAGATTTGGCTCCCATCCCATGTTTGTCATGTGTTTTATCATGCCTTGTCATAATATTAGAGCTTATTTGATACAATTTATCTCAGTTATTTTCCTCAAATCAAGACCAAACCTGAAATTTTTTTAAAGGCATTATTTACTAAAGGGCTTTAAAGTGGCATTAAATTTATTTGCAAATAAAATTAATGAAAATATTTTGAAAACTATTATTTATAGGTTAAATTCCATTATATATTTACTTGTATTTGTCTTCAAAAAATGTTATGTTTGAGGGATTCCTTTTATTTTAGATTCCAAATTATTCAAGAATCAATCTTTTTACAATAGAAGAATTAAAAGCTTTACGTCACATACTTTTTTCTTCCAATCACAGTCTAGGCAAAGGAAATCCATGGAGTTTGAATTGTTCAAGCCGCAGGTATAAGATACATTTGTATACTTAAGTCTAATTTCATATTCTTTACAAAAGCACTTAATATTATTAAGTTCATGGAAAATAATCCCCAAGCGATAGATGATCTGAAAATTGCTGTTTTACTAAAATATTACCAGAAATCACTTTCTGCATCTACATACGTTTTTCTAAAAATTTACTCAAATTTTTTCAACTTGGCCTCTTTGAAAAGTGAAGACATTTCGAAACATTATTGTGAATGTAGATTCGAAATTTTTTCTACTTTATACTAAATGTGTATTTCACCAGTAGCATAAAATTAATTAGTTTAAAGTTTTTTTTGTTTTATATCATGCATTTTTTTTTTTTTTACATATCATCAGTATGGAATATCTTTGGACAACCAGTAATAGATATGGTGATAAAAATAAGTTATGAAATGCAAACGATAATTTTAATAAAAATAATATGTTGGATATCCTATTTATGTATATATCGAAATTACTCTGTTTATTTTTTATTTGTCTTAAAATATCTTTAGCGTAGCATGATGGGTTATCATCATACAATCAACAATTTTAAAGTATATTTCTGATGATAATGACAACACATATCACCTCGTTCCCTGCGCAGAGAAAAAATCTGGAACAACAAAAATCAGAAATTTACATAGCTTAAAATATAACTTTATTATTCATTATTGCATTGATTGTCAAGTCATCAAAATACTGTAAAATCTTCAGTATTTGAAATAATAAAGCATTGTAAGATAAACTTTTTTTTGTTTTCATTCTAAAAGTATGAAAGTTGTAAAAACTTTCTTTTATACTGGCTATTATAACTAAATTTACACTTTCAAAAGTCTGGTAAAAAAACTACTTGTCAGAATGACCTGATATTTCATTTGAATATATGTGAAGCAATTGGAATTTGTTTACGAAAGAAAAAAGAAAATATTTCAAAAGCGAAACAATAGAGGGTACTGAACTAGTTTTAAGAGCTAATGAAATGAAATCGCAAAACATTTCGTAGTACCCGTGGTTCCTAATCCATCCTTCCCGAGGAGGTGGTTCCACAGAGGATAGAAAAAAAAATCAGCTTTTAATTGTCTATAGAACAAAACGTGATTAAATCACCAAGAAATGGAAGTCTTGAATATACTGCTAACTACAACTTGCTTTTAAAATGTTCTAAATGTTGTCTACCGTTTTCTGCCATAACTTGAAAGCATAAAACAGCATGTTCCCTAACAGATCGTAGTATATCGGTTGTGAATTTGTTGCGAAGTGCATATTTTCCATTCGCCTAAGTTCACAATCGCAGCCTCATACATGTTTTAGATAACTGTAAGACCGGAAGTAACAAGGTCTTCAATAAGAGGATCATGGTGGCCAGCTTGTTGGGAAATGCCGAATGATAACTCTGTCATTTGACAAATGTATGGGAAGCAGCTGCTTCACTGGATTTGAAACGTATGGAGGAGCGCCATTTGAAATAAAACTTCTGCCATCTACATCCCGCTGTAGCAATACTGGAGTATGCTGATTTAGCAAAAGAGATTCATAAAGTGTTACAATGACTGTGCAGATGGCGAAACACACAGAAGCCTCCCAGAGTGACATTTTGAGAATGAGGAAGCAATGGGTGCAGATGGAACGGGTTCTCTCCAGCTAATGTTTGGCAGTTTTCAGTATCGGCAGAACCTTGAAGATGGAAATGGGTTTCATCTATTCACAAAATATTCTATGACCATGCATTGTCCACTTCAATTCGAACAAGAAATTCCAAGATGAAAGTTTCTCGTTTTTGCTGGTCAGTAGGAGTCAACTCCTGAACATGTGTACTTTTGAAAGAATAGCATTGCAATATGTTTAGTAAAATTTGACGAGCCATGCTGACAGCTATGTCTTAAGTTCCGGCAATTCCCAATGCTCTGCACGTTCTCAAAGCACTGCTTGTCGTTTCCTCCTGTGCTGTAGAAACACCCTCTACTGACGTAAAAGGAATTGATTTCCTCCCTCTGCCCCATTTCACGTGAAATGAACCCGTCTCTTTGAAATTATCAATCATTTTCTTCAGACCAAATGCAGTTATTGATTGAGAGTCGCTTTCTTATCCTTTGTCAACATTCTTCTAAAAAAGCTTCACCAGATGACCTTGAACTTCAGTGATGGAGTCATGACTACCTTCTCAGACTCAGAGTTACAGGAACTGCGTGTTCTCTACCTTTTCATCACATGTGTAATGTGCGATTCACATACCACGATTTTTAATTAGCATTTTAAAATTCGCAGTAATCGTTTTCAATCGTTTTGGCAGCAATCGTATTTAGCTCTTTGTGAGTAGTACAGGCTCGTCTGTTGCCCCCTCTTTAAACTTTTTTTCTTTTTTTGTAAAATGAATTCCCTTTACTTTATTCACGTACATTCAGATGAAATATCAAGTCATTAAGAGAAGTAGTTCTTTTTACAATCTTTTGAAAGTACAAATTTTTACTTATAATCCCCTTGTTATTAACAAAATTGTATAACAACGAATGCTACGTCATTAATTCTGTCAGCCTTTTTTAGTTTAATTTTTTCATCATACACTCATATTAGTATGTTTTTTATAATGCGATTCCGTTTTTGAGGAATTAGTGTTTCACGAACATAATTTACCTAATTCATTGTGAGGTCCTAATAGATAATGTAAATATGCAATTCATAACCTTTGATTAGTCTCTCTAATTCCCATGCTTATTTTGAATTGCCATTTAATAGAATATTTTTCATAAACCTGGTTAATACAAATTATTATATATTTATAGTATTTTAAATAAAGTCGATTGAATTTATAATCAAATGGAATCAACAGAAATTAATATCAATTAATTAATAGCAACCTGTGCGAATTTAATGGTTTTTCTTTTGATTTTTTGGATTAATAATACTTACTCGGAGGAATATTTAATCAGTTACTGGACATCACTCCATTCCTTTCTGTATTTTTTTCTTCATAATAGCAAAACATTTTATGATGAAACCTTCACTCAAATTTTATCTCACGTGACTCGGTAAAACAAACTCCTCGAATTATTTTAGGAAATCGCGTATCGAAAGTTTCTACAAATAAATTTTTTCTATCAATCAAATAATTTGAAAAAAAATATAGGAGATAATTGAATCGAATAAGATGGTACCTAATTTAATGACAATATGATTTTTTGATATATTATTCGTATATTTATTCGACATAATACACATAGTATTGTCTATCAATAAAAGTTTCAATAAATTAAAATTAATAAAATGATTTAATTAATTTATTTACTGTATGATGCTCTTAGATAACCGAAGATAACAGTAGTATAGACTTTCGTGCTCATCATAAAATTTGTGTGGAATGGAGATCTGTACAATTTTCCTGCTGTTAAATTGCATTGAATATTCCATTTACTGGCAAATTCTACTTATTATATTTAAGACACCTATGTAAACTAAACATTAATGAGAAATGCAAATTCGCTTAAATCGTCGTAAAATTAATGATCTATCTTTTATAGACAATTGAAGGAAAATTTTATTTATCAGCGGTATATCGGACTACACTTTCTGTGCTATAGCTCAAACCTTCATCTTGACGACAGTGCTGAACCAGACAAGTGGAAGTACAGTAAGTAATGCTAAACAAGTAATGTTTTTTTTTCCTTCTTAATTTAATTTCAGAAGTAAAAGCTTCTACTATTAGTTACAAATTATGCAGTAAGAATCCCATAACATTACAAATCAGTGAATTCCATTTAAAAGATTCAGAAGAAAAGTAAAGGTAAACATTTTTAGTTTCAATTTTAGATAGTATTGAACACCTTTACAATGAGCTGTTAGCGTTTCTTTTTACTCTTTCGAAAAATGAGCAAACTGACACTTGAATTAAGTTTTTCTTATGAATCCCGATTTCCTTTACGTGGTAGATTTCATCAGCACTGAAAGTCACAGCGACACAACATTTTTAATCTGATTCTGCATCTTTTTTTGAAAAAACGTTTCTCAGTATGATTAGAAAATAAAATTATTATTATGGACATAAATCTTTGATGTATAAAATTAATTAATTCAAATATAATTTCTAAATATTATTTATTACTCAATACAATTATTTTTAAGATATATTTTTAAATTCTCGCTCATTTTACTTTCATAGCTCTATATTAACATTGAAAAATATAGGTTACAGATATAAATCAATCAAAAGGATGAAAATTATTTTCGTACGCCGGAAGTAAGCGGCATTGTGTCCATCTTAGAGGGCATCTTAAAAGTCTTTTTTGTGTGCTTTTTAACAAATTCGATTACTGATTTTTAAATTATAATATATTCTATGAGCCTTATTGCTTTTTAAAACTTTATAATTACTATTTTTAAGAATCAAAGTTATAGATTGTACCTCCAACGTATAAATTTAATTTTAAACATGAATTTTTTTATAATGATATAGTTAAATATGAATTTTTAAAAATCATGAAAATTGCGAAATAATTTCAAAATAGAACTCGTAAAAACTCCTTTAAAGGAAAAAAGAACTGTCTATTATCTTTGAGTTAAAAAACATATTTAAATTAATTCACTTTTTAATTAATCTCCCTTTTGTGTCTCTCATAGATTTCTCTCGAATTGAAACTCGAAATTACATCAATTTTTTTAAATTAAAAATAGCAGAACATGAATCGTTTTTTTATTGGAAATATCCGACAGTGTTTTTCGCTGTCCATTCACCATTCATCCAAGAAAACCTTTTTATTGACCCAAATAACAAATTGAAACTTGGGCACGATTATGAGATAATTGTCCGCCTGGTAAGTAAAATAATTCAACATTTTCACTTTTCTTATTTGCCTAACAATTGATGCATACAGCTTATAATCGAAGCCATTTGCATTGAAAAAATATAACGTAAAAAGGATTTTCTTTCTTTTATGCAAAGCTATATAAAATAAATACGTCGTTGTTTGCTTGTATTTTATAGCTCTCTCTTGAATCGAGAGTAGAAGAGGGAGGTGCCTGCTCAGGTGTCGTCCTCGTCACTTGACCATGGTTCAAAATTCCGAGGTTCGTCGCCAATAGCCCTCGTGTTGCTTCTAGTGCGACGTTAATAAAAATTAAACTAAACTAAACTTGTGAATCAAGAGATATAAAGGAGAGCAATGCATGTCCTTTAGACTGCTATTAATTCTAATTAAGTACATAACTGTTATTAAACTCTACCCTTTCTCTGAATAAGTGAGTTGATGATTAATTTTGAACATTTTTTTCTAAGATTTGTGGTGATCGTATAATAATTCGATGGTTTAAGAGAAAAAGATATCAGTCCGAAATTGAGACTTGAGCTCTCGAACTAATAAAGAGATATTATATCTGATAAAATAATAATTAATTAGGTCTGGGATCCGTTTATTTTTACTATGAGATATCAGGCAGGATTAAACTCGTGTAACATTTGTTGTGGAGGATTGAGAAACGGAATAGGTGTTTCCCGCCGAAACTATGGACCCTATTATTTAATCGCCTTCCATTTTTTCTCTGAGAGTCTGAGTTTCAATATCAGTTAGACCACTATTTTAATGATACGACGCAAGATGAGTGGTTCGATGGTGTTAGAAGTGGTAGTGTATGGTTTTTTTAGACAGACTACTCCTCTCAAATCGGATGTGTTACCATTTATAATATTGCCCGTTCTTTTTGATAACTCGCGGAAAGCTTGCTGTAACGGTCATGAATCGTTGTCTTGTATTCCGAAAAAGATGAAATTAAGAATTATGACATCAGTATCGAATGACTATTTTTCTTGATTACTTTAGTAAAATTCATCTTGATTTGAACGCTATATCTGAACCATAACTTTTACCCCTTAATTAAACAGAACTCAACAACGAACTTAGAAAATAAAGTACTTATTTACTCCTCTGTTATGCTCCTAATTTTAACTTATGCACGTATGGTGTGAGCTAATCTAATATTCAAATTCTTAAAAATACACAAGATACCACTATCAGAATGATTGCTAGAGCCAGATGGTTCATGCGTAATAAAGAAATATTAAGATAACTCAAATTAACCACCTTCAGAAAAGACATTCAAAATTTATCCATAAACTTCGTTAAGTCAAATTGACAATATCCACAGTAAAAACCTCGAAAACTACCCACTCTATCATAATATTAACAGACCAAGACAAATCCTCTTAGAATCCTATGACTCCCTTAAAAATCATTTTCTTTTGAATTTCTCTCGTGAATTTGTATAATTATTCTTATAAATTAACTTCCCAATTTTTAAAATCAATCTTTTTCTATGTCTAAACTAAATAAGCCGACGTTGGACATGTTCCACCCACCTTACTTCTACAATATTAACTTACAAAAAAGATCGCTAATAACAATCGAATTAGCCACTCCCCTCCAACCATCAGGAAAGCAGCTACTCAACAATAGACTTTCAATTCATCTAACATCAAAAACGAAACTTTGTAGCCTTCGTCATTCACTTCACCGGCACCCAATATATAAGCACTAATCCAACAACAACCAATAGGAAAGCAGCCACTCAACACTGGACTTCTAATTTACCTGTCACCAAAACTATATCTTGGCAGCCTTCATCACTCACTTCACCAGCAACCAATAGCAGCTCAGCACTACTCCAGCACAACCAATTGCAAACCCACCTTTCCGAATACTCTACACAGCAAGTTCTAAATCCATCTTCATCAAGCTATATCACAGTTTTTCTAGAACCTGGCTAAAAGAGCGATTCATGTTATAGGTGCCCGTAGAATCTCAAAACTTCATCAATATCTGAACATATTTCATTATTATTAATATGAGAATGTGACATAAAACTTGATCATAACATAGAATAGTAACCTTTAGTACATTTTTTTGTGTAATTGGTAAATAAGTTGTTACATACAGTGTAAGATGATGACTTTTAGCAATAACTTCATAAACTGTCATATAAAATATTTAATATTACTATTCTAATTTCCACTTCAAACCTTTTAAAAACTTGAAGAGTTTTATTTAATACAAACGTTCTCTCATTAAACTTCATGAGCAAAATCAAGACACGAATTAGTGGCTAGAACATTGCTGGCCACGAAGTTCGTGATCAAGATCACTTAATTTTAAGGTAATTTTTTCCTTCCATTGAAAGCGAAATCCTGAATTTCAGGAATATTTCACAATTCACATTTTTCTATTGTCTAGTTGTTTTAATGTTTTACTGAAAGTTGTACATTTTTCTATGTTTCTCATTGCCTACATTTTCGTATGATAACATCGTTGTTTATCATGTAGAATATTACAAAATTGAGCTTTAGTTAGCACTGAATGCATTCAACTCGTTCTGAAAATATTTTTGCTTAAAAAATGCTTCAAATAAAATTGTATGCAACATATGATATTAATAAGGACTGATTTTGCATTATTTTATTAAGTTACTCAGATAAAAAAATACATGTGCGAGGAACCATAAAAATATATTTATTCATAAATGTTCAAAACATTCCTATGTGTACTTTTTTTTATCTCATACTTTTAGTGATAAGTAGTACAAATAAGTATTTGAACAAGTTAAAGTATTTTTTCTAATAAATGCTTTTAGAGTATCAATTGTTTATTGCCACCTTCTTTTTTCTCTGTTATTTATTAAAAACCTCAGATTTAAGCAAGAGACAACCATGTTGCTTTCCACATTTCGCTAAGTTCAAGTCGAACAAACATTAACTTCGTATTAATATTTCTTCCAACATAAAAACTGCTCACTTCTATTCTAGAAAGCCGAGGAACACCTGTTACCACATCCTTTCCACACTAACTGCACAGATTATGACGACATGTGGATGAAAAACAACAAAACAGGACCTCGATCGCAAGAAGTAATTTTTACTTTTTGTTAACTTTTGCTACGAAAATGAATTCGATTTATACGCTTCTTTTTCATATGAATAACTATTTTTTTTCTTCAGGCATGCAAAAAGAAATGTTCTGAATCTTATGAAAAGCAATGCTGGGAATATGCATCATCTGAGAATAAATTAAAAATAAACAATCCACAGACGAAAGGTAAAATATGCGAAACATTATAAGAGGGTAATTGAAAAAGTACTTGTATTTGAAGACACATGGCATCATTAAGGTAAATTATTGTTACCGATAGATGCTTCAATCTGTTAAAAGGAGCCAAAACAAATTTGACACTGATTCATAAGTTAGTCTTAATTTTTTTGTTATTTGCTGCCAAATCAGATTTTAATCACATAAACATCGAGTAGTTAACATCATTTTGTGTCGAGTTGCCACCGTCAATGATAAATAGATTCATCATTATACACTAGAACCAAGCAACAAACAAACCAATGGCTTGATCTATTACATCTCCTCCAAAAAAAAGCTAGAATAATCTGATTGGCCGGGAAAGTTATGACGCAGAAGATTTCAGGAGCGAAAGGCGTCTTGATCACGAATACGAGTAACAGATAATTGTTTAGTGAGTCATGATGCTTAATAAAAACAAACCATTTTGGATGCCAAGAGCACAAACTTTGATTTTCAGAGGTATTATTGAACAACCCTCGTAACATGATAATAGAAACTATGAATATAATTTTGTAAATGTTAAAAAAATTGGTATCCACCACTTCGCAGATAATCTTAAGCGAATTACCTATCCAATACTATTTACGAAAATTTCAAGACATCAGATGTTACTGTTTTTATTTACGTAGGTTTCCATTTTCTTATCGTAATTGATTGGAATGTTAGTGAAGAAGTATTAGGAAAGTAGGATGAAATATGGAATTCTCAATTCCCTTAATGTATTGATGTACAATGTGTTACGTAATGATTTCTTAAAAAAAATTTGAAGTGGTGACAGCTCAATCTCTATATAAAGATTTTTCTTATATTATATTTGTAGACTATAAATAAGTATTAGTTATTTAACCTGTGATGTTTTTTGTAATGAATTTTTATTTGTGTATATTTACATATATGGGACGTTTATTTGTAATGTTATAATTTCAGTTCGAAGCGTATCCTCTATTTTTTTTTCTTTTTATTCCAAGGAACAGTCAGAGGCATCCTTTATTGCAAACAGAATTTGGGATCTAATGCTTCATCGCGGTGAAAGTCATAGGGCAGTGAGGGCACATGCAGCGACTTGTTCGTTAACCTTTGGCGTGTCTGACGTACGGATGGAAATTGAGCCAATTAGAGTTTATCTTCATGAGTTTTTTTTCTACACAATGATGTGATGCTGTAGTACGAATCCATGCGCATGCCTAAAACTATATTATTTGTGCATTTCCAAATTTGCACATTCACTTTCTTTCTGTGGGATATCTCACATTCTTTTTTTAAGTGGATTATAGCGGGATTTGAAGTTTTTTTAAAAATAGAGTCTTTACTAAGAAATATATTTGCTGCATATCTCAACAAAAATACAATCCAAATATCTAGGGAAGAGTTTCAAAAGATGTAGTCTACTAAGATTATATTTAAAACTTAACTTGTCAACTAATATTCTCCTGCCAATTCAATAAATATTTAGATCACCACTTATCAAATTATAAGAGCCATAATTACATGTGTAATTTATTCAGAAAGTGTATAGGAGAAAACGAAGAATATGCCACTTTTATATACTAGAAACAACGTGGAACTTTGTAGCGTTCCACTACCTATACTCGACTCTTGTGCCATAATACAGTCAGTACAACTAACTCTAAAAATCAATAAATGACCCAAAAACACACCAGTCAGCTCTAACGCTTTTATTTATTTATCAATTACTGTAATATAATATCTTATGAGTTTTGAATCTCTTTGGGAGCCTTTCGATTCACCCACCTATCCAATTATTATTGAAATAATACTATTTTACCATAACCTCTCCAGTTGAGGTTGCCTTGATTTTTCAAATCCTTTGCGAGCATTATTGTCCGTTACAACTCTTGATATCATCAATCTCTTGCTTGTAATAACTCCGAGTTAACCACGCACTTCTATCCTCTAAATTTCCATTTACTTATATGCTCTTATCTAAATCAATTCTCTTTATTTCCACCTGCATCTAATTAACATAATCACGTTTCGTTTCAGTTGGGAAGAAATTGTTATTTCATGCAATCAATCTCAATTAAAGTACCCAAGGATAGGGAAGAGAAAATCGCGAATAGCCCAACGTCACGACTGAAACAAGGAATCGTCAAAAATTAAACCTGAAATTCCTAAATTTCAGATTTTAATGCTTCTAATAGGAGTCATAAACAATTATACTAAATTCATACAACTTAATTTATTTCAAACGCCATGTAGTGATGCTCTCGAGGCCCAGGCAAGACGTTTTTTCTTCATTGTCTCAGTAAAATTTGGTTTCTTGCAGATCATTGGTTAGACAATGTTTCTTCGCTAAATATTTGAACGCTTTTCTTTCAAATAAGTGATCCTAGCTTCTTGAATCAAATGGGCAATTTGAGCCAACCGTTTTTTTTCCATTTATTTTTATTCATTTTTTTTCTCAGCAAATTTCCTTAATTGTAATGACAGAATATGTAGTTGTTCTTTTTTCAAATTCCCTTTCATTTCAAAGCCAAAATTCCCCTTTCGTTTTGAAGAAAGTATCATAATTTTATCCAAATTAATTTTTATTTCGTTAACATGGGATTTGGAAACAAATGAAATATATGTTATCGTCTTTTAGAAATGATCTATTTGCAAAAGATGTGATTTTATATCAAATATTTTGGTGAAGAAAGATCTGTATTTAGACTCATAATTTCAAAGCAATTAAACGAGAAAATTCGGGAAAAAAGTAAGATTCTACATAAGAAAGAGCTCTAATAGTTGACATGAAAGTTGATGAGAGGCTAGCATGCAAAAACCATCGAATGGCTGTATTAAGATTCTGCAGTGAAGTTACATTTATAATTCTTAACATTCTAAACTTGAAGTCAAAAACAATATTATTATTTCAAGCAAATTGACACCTAATATTAAAAGTAAATCAATTTTAACATAAAATAAAATAAAATTATATAACAAATACTGCCTAGCATAATTGGAACCACTTATTACTGTTCCAAATGTACTTAAAAGTACAAGTTACGAAAATATGTGATTATCCATGTTAATTTGGCAACTCACTATACTTTAAAGCAACTCTCTATGCAACAGTGAATGTTCTATTTAATGGTTTAGTGTTTTAAAAAGATTTATTAAAAATATCAAAATGTATATCAGGAAATTTCGTCAATTACTTTCAAGAAATTTTGCAAACACTTGGGATACTTAAACGAGGAATCAGACTTCTGAGCCATTTTTGATAAACATGTTATTATTACATTCAATAACAGCATCATAGAGAATTTGAAAAGTGGAATACTCTTAATACTCAAATTAAATGTTCAACTCATTCTAATGAAGTTCCTTTCTCTTACGTAATATTTTAATTTTAATGCTTTCCTTATCATCGATGAAATGCACAGTTATTACTTTCTTCTCTGATCTTGTATGACATTACATATTTATCATTTATTAAGATTTTAAAAAGGATTTTCTCATGAATATCAACAAATTAAATAGATCAGAATTACATGTATCAAATTAGTGGTTCAATATTTTTGTTTTCTGAAAAAATGATACTAGACTGCATTTTTCAAAAAACTTATATTCGTTAAAAGAATTTTAGTTTTCACAATAGCTTTTTTTTCTAAATCTCGTTCCAGATTTTTATAATAGGGCAGATTCTTATGTGCAGTCTCCTTAATATTTCAGAATCTCCGCGTTGTTAATCATATAGTCAAAAGAAAGGTTATTCTAAAAGGCTCTGAACTATAGATAAATATCAAAAACAATTTCTTCCACCGCGGTTCGCAGATCACAAAAAACAGTAACCGATCTGCGAAGAGCTAAACGAAGCATATTATTGGTACACGAAATATAATTTAAACGTATAATAAAAAAGTAAATTTCTCATCTCAAGGCCTCGTGTTTAAAGATGCTATTTCAAATTCTTTATAGTAAAATATTAGAATTCCTTAATATTAGTAATTAAAAGTTTAAAGTTCAGAAGTTTTTTTTTCTTTATATAGTTGTATTTAAACATTTACACTCTCTCAGGCATCAGTCGACCTACCAATATTGAATAAATATTTGACATACTTACATAATATGGTGAAAGGAAAGAATTAGGGGGGGGGTGCAAGTAAAAAATTTCTAAAGTACATTTTTCACCCCCGATACTTAATGTTTTGGAGTTTATCCATATATATATATATATATATATATATATATATATGGAGGGATGAGGCTTATGTTAAATAATTGAATTAAGACTCCTATTATTCACTTTAAATGCTTAATGAAAAGAGACAAAACATTTATGACGGTACAAACAATTAGATAACATTAAGAATAAAAAGGAGGGAGGAACACAAAAACAGTCTGACACGTGCCATTAATTTTCCACAGTCTCTTGCACTCATCACGTTTCGCGTTGGTCACTTACTGCTCTCTTCTTACGTGGTGTTTTTTCTCTCTTCACTTCTGTTTTCCTTTGAGCCACCCGTTGCCGTTTATTTAGACGAAGTAATAACTACTCGAACTTCCTAGACTACCAGACGCCCACGGCTGGGTTAAGGCTAATCAAGTAGACAATAAATTTGAAAAGATAATATAAAAGACATACATAAAAGGAAAAAAGACAAAAAAACAAAATAAAAAAAATGTTATTGATGTTAGTGATGAAGGTTCATCTTGTTCACTAATGTTTCATTTCATCTGCGGGAGTTGATGCTATGTTTGAACCTTAATGACGTCCTAACTTACATACTTTGTAACGATCATTGGAGAGAATTTTCTTGTTCACATAGGGTCCAAAAATCTTGGGTCGGTGTTTCAAATCGGTTCCGTATTGGGTGCGTTATATTTCCATTTGGTCTCAGAGTTGATAATAATAGGCCGGTTTACGACTTTTGTTACACTGTCGTATATTTTCATCCTATAAACGAAGAATGTTTCTGTTTCATTTCTATACATAACGCACACACGTGTATATTACATCAGTAATTTTTTTTTTTTGGTATTCCTCGTCAAGAAGTTGTTTAATAAGTAAATCGTATTGTTTCCTTTTGACACCAACTAAAAGTTCGATAGGTGTTTACTTTGTGCTGCGTAGGATAATATTATTTCAAATTCGTTGCAATACATAACTCATATGTCATGTTTTCAATACTTAACTTAGTTGAAACTGGAATAGCTATGAATGTTCTCAACCTGACTATTACCACGTGGTACACTCGTCGTTACTGAAATGTGTTCAATCGACTGTCCTTACCATTAATCTTCAAATTCACAAGATGTGAATGCTCTACCCTTGTCTGTGATGATTTTTGAAGGGTTGCCAAGTGCAGTTTGTTGTAGGGTTAATTTTTCAAAATCGTGTGTTGAATATGTAGATTTTAAGGGCTAGATCGATACAAATTTGAAAAGGTATCCACTATTACATAAATATTCTTATAACGTTTATTGTCGAATATAAAGTTTCGAAAAAATTGGCGAGATGATGGCGCGAACTTCACGTTCGCCATCATCATAACTATGATACTTTTCTTGTTGAACTGTTGTTTTGAGACTAAAATAATGAATTGGATTAAAGTGTCCTTTATTCGATTTTTGTAAAAGCACAGCACCGAATCCTACAGAACTTGCGTCAATATTCAGTTCTTAATGGATATACTTGTTGAAAAACGAGAAAGACTGGGTTTTGTTAAAGAATGTTTTTGAGATCTAGAAAAGCTGCTGCTTGTTCCAGGAGAAAATTAAATTCGATATATTCTCGAAGGAGGTCACTTAACGGTCGAACAATCAGAGCATAGTTAGTAAGTTACAATAAAGGTGTATTTTGTGCTGTTGGAGTCCATATATTCATGTAAGTCCATAATTCATAAGTCCATTTTTGAGATTAAGTGAAGTGAAAACTTGAGAATTTTCTAGTTTATCTGAAGTTTTCTCTTAGTGGTAAGGGAAACATATCTTTGATCATTTTTCTGTTACGTCTGCGGTACTAAACACAAAGTCTGTAGTCTCCGATTTTCTTTCTACAAGAAACAATCAGCGCAGCATAATCAGAACAGTTAGGTTTAATAATTCTAGCATTTAACCAGTCATGAATTTAAATTTCAACAATTTTTTTTCCGTAAAAAGGAAGTCGTCTTTTGTAATTTCATTTTGTAAAGAAATTTTTATTTTAATTTGAGTGTCTTTAACCCTTTCACTAAAGGAAGCAGATAAAAGAATTGCTTCTCTGAGCATCCGACTTCATACTGCGGAGTGTCACGCTAAGCCCAGACGATATTATATATTAAGCCTAATTCACAAAAAAAATTCCTTTAAAATCCACTATTTTTTAGAATATTTTGGTTTTTACATATATTATTTAAAATGCATTAAACTTAATACGTATGAAAAATAAAAAAAGTTTTAATCGAAAATTAAAAGATTTATACATAAAATAATTACATAAAAAATAATTTCTTTTAAGAAAATACAAAATATACTTACATTTGTTACATAAATTTCAAGGTGTAATGATGTACCATTACATGGAATATTAAGATTAAAAAAATGATTACAACATACTCAATCAAAGAGGAATCATCAAGCGAACCTTTTTGTGCTAAATCTCTCATCACCAGCAAATATTCGTGTCAGTTTTCAATTGGTTTAGTACGACGAGATTCTATCATTTGATGTCATTGTAAGCTATTAATTCTATTGCACAATTCGCCTAACAAATGGTGTTTTAAATGCTTCCAATTAGTGTTTCTAGAATTCATCGTATTAGAGTTAGAACAGGGTTTTTCCTGCATTATCTAACGAAACATACTCAACTTGGAAAACAGGACTATTTTTCTGATTTAAATTAAAAATGTCATCAAAATCTGAAATGAAAATTTCAATGGTGCAATTATCGTAGACGAAAAAGATTTTTTTTAATGAACGATGTCTTTCAAACGGAAAAGATGAAAGAAGTATTTTCGACTTGTATGTCAGCCGAAGCTAGCAGATTTTTTGAAGAGCCATCGAAACGGTTTTGCACCGTTACATGCGAACCGAAAGTTACTTCCTTTGCTGGTGAATGGGAGATAAATAATCAGCGTTTATTGAAAGCTAGTAATCTGAGATTGAATTTCTAGTAGATAATAATCCTCCTGTTCACTAATATCAGACAATTCTTTTAAAAGATTCATATTATTAAAACTCATATTAATAGCATTGGCACAGTTTGCAAAGCCAGTAGAAAATTCTAAATGAAATAAATGGCGTATAGAGATTAAATACTTACGAGAAAACTCTTTCATTATTTTTTGTTTAGTTTCTTCCAAATTGAATTCCACCCTGAAAATTTAAGCAATACAGAGAGATTTTGTCTATCTCCATCAGCGTCATAGATTAAAGATCTAACATTTTATTTGTTTCAAGCTACTATTTTTTAATAATTTTGTAATGTTGGGATAATTATTGAGAGAAGCCGTTATTCAATAATTTCAATAAATTATCAAAAAATATTCAAAAATTTATATCAATTACAGTAACTCTTAGATATTAAAAAATTAAAATATTCAACATATGAATTCAAATATATATGTAATAAATTCCAAAATTCTAATTTCAAGAATGGAAAATAAAATTATCACTTCAAACTATTGTATCATAAATAACTTGAAATAAAAGGGAAAAGTTCTTACACAAAGAGTTATTTTATTATATATATGCATCAAAGTAAATTTTCTTCTAAAGTATAATTGTTCAAGAAAACGAAGATATAAATTTATATAGGCATCAATTTATTTTTTATTAAAATATATACCAAGCTTGTGTTCAAGATAATAGATGTAAATATCAACAACAATTAATCAAATAAGCAAATATATCTTTAAATTACTTTAGTTTCATGAAAAATATGCATCAAACAAGAATTTAACATTAACTAAAAATTCTGAAATCCAACAATTTCGAAATGTATTTCATCAATTTTCTTAAAGTAACAAATCAACAAATAACATTTTCTTGAATTATGAACATTTTTCTTGAATTATTTAATGATATTTTATTTGTACTTAAAGTTTTATGTATATGCAGATTTTCCTTTGTTTAGAAACAGACATCCCAGTATAGTAAATGCACAAATAATCCTTTAATCATAAGAACAATTATCCATAAGTTATATGGTTTGGAGTAATTCAGGGTTATTTTTTAAAATGTTGTCTGGGGTATAATTTTATTTTAAAGCCAGATTCAACCGGCTAGAGCCCTATGTGGGATTAGATAATAATTGAATAATGATTTTATTATTAATTTTAAATATTTAATGTTAAAAAGACAAAACATTTAGGACGATTCAAACAATAAAATAATATAAAGATCAAAAGTAGGGATAATTACAAGGTTTACCTAAAAATTATTTTCATGGGTACATTTTTTACTTTAATTTCTATTTTCCTTGCATAAGATGTTATCCCCAAACTATTTTTACTGCTGGATTACTTTACAGAAAAATAATTATGAAACAAACATAATTTATAATCTTGTTTACCCATATTTATCGACATATTTTTGCTTTGGCATTTGGATTCGTTGGTTAATATTAGATAAGGAATGCGTGGTTAAGCAATGTATTAAAGGGTGAATTAAGTATTATCAGCGTATTAATTTTTTTAAGGCGAAAATTTAGTCTTCATATAATTGTTGACAATTGGGTACATACCGTTCTTTTTTCTGAATTTTAAAAGGACCCGTCACAATGTTAAATTTTTACTTCACTGTATAATAGCATAGTTTCATTCATATTTAGCATATTAAATTATATTTTCTCGTTACCGTTTAATTCAATCCATTTTTGTCCAATATTAACTAAATTGTATGCTTCTTTCTCTAATATTTCAAAACTAAACTGATATTTAAATTTATTTGTTAGAGTAAGAATTTATTTATTTCAAAATTATGAGTATGAAGTTTTGAAAATGGATGAAGTCTGTATAACCAAACAATTCATTTTTATCTAGGAATATTTCTCCAATTAAAAATACCCACTGAGACATAGGATATGTTTTATGTGAAGACAACCTCAAACCTTAAAATGTGTCAGTTTAATATGAAATATTTTTTAGTAACGAGTGAAACATTAATCAAATTTTGAAATATTCTTAACAATATACAAAAAAAAATAAGGATATAAATTTTAATATATATGTATATATCATTTTACCATCTTGATCACATGTATTTCATTCAATTTAGATGAAGTTTTTTGCATGAAAATGGACCGTGAAGAAATTCCCAGGTGTGAAATGAATTGCAAACCTAATTGCTTGTAAGTTATAAAATAAGTAACTATAATTTACTTAATGTAAAGTAATTTTAGGCAATAATTATTTCTTAAATAATATTGTTATTTCTTTAAAACTACATTATAGGATTTAATTTATTAATAACGATTTATAACATCGACTGAAGCATAAGAAAAACAATTCAATTATATTTTTCATTTTCTTAATTATATTTAGAGTCTGAAATGAAGAAAATGTATTCATATATAGAAAAAGGATTATTTCAGTTGATTTTGATAATTTGGGTAATTATTTTAATATTGTGAGATGTAAACCATATTAATTTTGATTCATTGTCTCTTTCTTTCATTTTGTTTCTATGTTCGTTACGTTTACTTTTACGTACGGTAAGCACAATCGTTATTTTTAAGACGTTTTTCTGAATTTCACTTGATGTGTGTGTGTGTGTGTGTCATCAAATTTTCGATCGTTAATTTAACCAACTTCCCATCAAGCTAGAACTCTGAAACCTTGGGAATCGTTCTCACTCGCCTAACAATGCGATATTTAGAAATTTGCGACAAGTTTTAGCTATTATTTTCTTCAATAATGCAGTTTATCCCAAACACTTGGCACGATTTCAAAAATTGGCACCAAACTTGGCGATTTTTTTGTTTGGCTGAACGTTAAGTCCGTAAAACGGATCAGTGTAACCACATTTGGCAAAATACTGCCAAATAATTCTTGTCGCCAAGAGTGATTGGGTTAAACTGCATTCCAACCATTTAATTTACCGGATGAATTAATTAATTTTAGTTACTTTTAACGTTTTTATGTATTTCACTTGGTGTGTGTTTCTGTGTGTGTGTGTGTATCAGTGTGTCATCAAATTTTCTATCGTTAAATTAACCAACTTCCCATCAAGCTAGAGCTCTGAAATTTCGGGAACCGTTTTTATTTGCCTAACAATGCAATATTCAGATATTTGTGACCAGTTTTAACTAATATTTCAATATTTTTTCTTAATAAACTTTGCCACTATATAAAAACGTTGTTTTTAAAAACGTTGGTTTTATCTCGAATTATTGGTTCATTATTTCAAATATAAATTTTCTGCATTACTTTTTTACACTGTGCTCGATCATTATTTTAACTATTCCTTTTTATTAAGAATTATTTGATGTAATTTTAGAAAGTTGCTACTTTTTTTTTTCAATTTCCACATAAGAAATAATGAAATAAAATGTGTTTCTGTTGAGGTTACTTAACTGTTAGAACAGGTTTCGTAAGTGGTGGAGTAGTTTTCGCCGTCTATTGTCTGTTTTGATATTTGGTTGCACTTGAAGAATCTGAACTAAACAAAAAAGTAGGGAGGAGGTTAATCCAGAGATTTTTTTTTTCCTTTTCGGTTATTTATTGTATTTTTTTTTTAAAAAAAAGCGAATTATTAATAATAATGAAAATCTAAAAAATACGCTGAAACATATCTTAGCGAAGAAAACCCCCTGTAATGATTAGGTACATAAAATCGAGATTAAAAAAAAATATTACAGTTTGTTTGCTTAAGAAAAACGTATAGAAAATTGAGATATTTATAAATCTTTTTGGAAATACACTTAGTTTAAACAACTTTAAAATTTTATAAGGAATCTTTACATCATTGTTTACTTAAGTAACACCTAGTTCCTTCTAATTCTTAACGACCAAAAATTTTTAGATATCCTTAGGTTACCTAATTTTGACATTCAAATATTTGGGTTTGCAGTTTTGAGTTAGTGAGAAGAGATTCTTTGGAATTGTTTTTACACTTTCTTATTTTTCCTTTCATATATCTGAAGCGTTCCTATTTCCTACATTTCGTATTCAAATTAACATAAGTTCATATACCAGAGTTTCAGATTTCTTTATTACATATTTTATCTACTTGTGTCAGTGATCCGTGTTTGTAAATTATTAATGAAATTAATAGTTAAGTCCTCTACAAAATATCTTCTTTCATGTATAATATTAACGCCTTGGCTCCAATCTCTTAAAATTAATTTTAAAATAATAAATTTAATTATTTTTTTTTTCAAAAAATATTCGCTTACAATTTATCTCGTGCTCGTTTAAAACACTGCACTTCGCTATATCTACAATAGACAGAAAAGTAAACTGGAATAACTGTTTTAAGTTCAATAAGTCTGTTAAGTGCTTACGTATTTTGTCCTGACATCTTTCCTTGTACTGAATTTTGGGAGGAAATCTAGGAACTGCAGCCTTGATCAGATGTCACCCTCTCTTTACTCTTCTCCCACAAATTATCTCCCATTGACAGGAGAGATACTCCTGTCAATTTTTTAACAACAGATTCTACTGTTTTTATGCGCGAAGTTATACCGGTCCCCATCATTGTACTCTTGTGTCTATCTCAGTTATTTAATTCAGCTTCACCATAGTTAGATTTGCAGCGAGCGTTGATTGTATTAGAGTGGTTAACTGCCAATGAATGAGATCGATATAATCCGATATCTTAAAAGTGACATTTGATAATATAAATGCTCTGAAATCACAATCATGAGTAGATTTTCTTGTCATCTGAATTACATTCATATTAAACTAATTCCTTATAGTCAAACAACGTCTCTAAAGCAAATGGTTTCGGGATAGGCCACTATATGTAATTGGGAATGGACCAGAATTATCAAAGCCCGTGTTTCCTATTATAAATATTTCTACTTTGAATAATCTTATAAAAGTTCTCAAATACAGATGTTACAGATGGATATCGTTTTCTTTTAGCATAAAAGTAGTACGGATAATAAAAGCATAAGACAAGGCAAATCATTTTGAACGTAGCAGATTCGCTGGTTTCAAAAGCACAACATTCCCTATTGAAGCTATTGAACAATACTTGGGCATGAAAGAGAGACACATGTCCCACAGATATTTCTTGTCATTGCTTAAGTCCTTTCTATCAACGTTCGGAAGAGTTTAGATGATTTTTAAAAATGAAACCATTTTAAATCTTTACCATTAAGGGTAAGATTCGTTTTGCCTTCTTAAACATTTGCACCCATTATTGCACCATCAAGTGAAATTCTTGTATAACGGAGAGTTCACTTGTTCGGAAGGAGATGTATTACAACTTGCAATAATTTAATTAAAAAAATTTTTTCTTATACGCATGTAACTATATTCAACTTTCTAGTATTATCTTCAGTTCCGACACAGACAATACCTATCACGTATTTCACATTAAAATTGTTCTTTCTCGTGTACTTTATTTATACATGTTCTTTGGATGCAAACGCAAGATTCACATGATCAGAAAGTTTTGATGCCTATTCTTCAGTGATTATATATGTTCTTCTTGTGTGTCTTGCTGATTACAATTCCTTACCTTTGGATCTTTTGATCTTTATGTCATCATTTTGGTAATCAATGTCAGCTGATTTCTCGGTTGGGATTGACTGATTAATTGGCGAGATGTTATTTGTTCACTATATACCTTCGAATCGTTGATAACCACAGAGTGGGCTGTCGGGTAACCACTCTAATATTTGTAAGAAATTAGAGAAGTTTCTAGATCTGCGCTTGTCCTATTAGAAACCATTCTACAGTCAGGAAGTCGAGAAAAATTACAAAGTATTTCAGAATGTTTTTGTGTGATCTCAACAGCTAAAATCGTTGTTGCCTTTTATAAGACTGAAGAATTTTCTCAGAATCGGAATAACTTTCAAATGCTTTTTCACTTGATTCAAAGCAAAGGTTAATGTTTTGGTTCGCAGTGGACCTCTTTTGATCTTTATTAAGTCTTAAATCTGATATATATTGCTTGTGATGAGGAAAAAAACTATCATTTTCAAAAAACAATATTTAATTAATAATTTTGTTATTAATAATTATGCAACCTAAATATCAAAGCAGATTCTTTTTTCTATAATTATTTAATTTTTTAATAATAACTTTTTTTTTATCAAATTTAAAATTTAAAAAGCAAGGTAAAATATTTAATAGTAAAAAAGTCATAAGGAATATGCTATTTAACAAATATTAGAAAGTAATTAAAACTTAGGCCTAGTGCGAGAGTCTTAAATAATACCGCATTAAGCTAATCATTTTTCTAGTCATTTTTCTTCTTTTTAAGCTAATCATTCTTTTTTTAACTTGACCTTCATTCATAACTAATTATCGTCTTAAAAATTTAAATTTAAAAGAATCAATTTTTTTTTCAGTTCACTCTAATCTGTATATTTATAATAATCTCTAAACATTATTATTTTGACAACAACACATCTATCAACCAAATTGTATACGTTATTTATTTATAATATATATGTGTTCACAGTTCATGGATTGTTGTAACAATTTCTTTTCTTTTTGGCGGTATAATATCACAAGAATTCTTTGAAAGCACAAAACTGTTATGAAAGAACTCGAAAAAAAATATACATTTTTGACAACTGCTACAACTGCCTTTTTTCATTGAATTTAGTAGCACATATAGCTTCGTCAATCAAATGTAACATTCTTTCTTTTCAATAAGTAAGATAGATCAATCAATATTCGATATTTTTTTAGAATTTGTTTGTCAGTTTCATTTCTGTTGTCAGGAAAAGTTACAATAATGAATATTTTATTCAAATTTTGTTTTGCTTTTTCTTAAATCCGAAAGGTTCTATTCAATTTCTAATATTTGTCTATGATTCTGTTTCGAAAAACATGATGATTGGTTTTCGTTAGATGTACTTATGAAAATTTATATTTTTGATGCAAGTAATTCAAAAGATATTATTCATCAATGAATTATTGGTGTTGAAGATTTACTGCTTCAGACGCATTACTTCGTAAAATTTTACTATTATTTACACATTATCATTTCTAAGGGGTTTAAATATCTATATGTAAATATATTTATTGTCTTCGTAGTTGTAAATGAAATAAATAGTATTTAAAGAACATGTTTTTGAGGTAATTGTAATAAAACATTTAATACGAATAAATCTTATATATTAAACATGATTTATATGAGTTATGAATTAGCATGTTATATAATTTGATTTCCCGCATTATTTATCTTTTCCTATAATTTTAAACCATACTTAATATTAGTAATTAATTAGCAGTAGAAGCATCTAATTTGTAGTTTATGGTGTTGCATATATATTCTACAACAACAAAAAAAAAAAAAAAAAAAAAAAAAAAAAAAAAAACCGATTCACCATGAAGGTGTTGTCCGATTGCTATAAAAATTGTTGGATATGCGTAACATACATAGAAAAACAAACTATTAAGATTTCAGAACAACTGAATGTTTTACTTCAGAGTGTGACGGTTATAAATGGAGGAAGTCAATAAGGCATTGGTCCACCTCTGGCCCGGATGGAAGCTGTCACACGTCGTGGCATAGATTAATAAGGTTTTCAGATGGTGTTCAGCGAATTTCGTGCCAAACTGTTTCCCGCTGTTGGGGTAAATCGTCAACATTCCTGGATAGTTGCAATCACCTTCCCATAATGTCCCTAATATGCTCTATGGGAGAGAGATGAAGCAACCTAGCTGACCTTGGAAATGTAGGGAAAGTTTACAGAGAATTCATAGCAACACGTGCCGTGTGCGTACGGGCATTAACTTGTTGAAAAGTACTTCATGGTTGTCGTAAAAGGATCGATAGCACAACCAGCTACAGAATGTTATCTACGTATCTCTGTGACATTAGTGTGCCAGAGATGACTATCAAAGAGGTCCGGCTACCAAAAAGGATGGAGATAGCACCACAGACCTAAATGCCCTATTGTTGGCTTGTGTGGGTTGCGATAGTAAGGGAAGGATTCCCACACTGTCATGGACGTCTCCAGTGGTTTTCAGTTGTCTTCAGGACACAGTTGGAAACTGGACTCATCACTGAAGACTATATTTACCCAGTCAGCGCAGTTCCAAATTGATCGAGCTCTACACCACTGTAATCGTATTTGACGGTGTACAGGCGTGACAGGTAAGCTGTGTAACGGTTGGCGTGAGCGTAACTTCTGCTCTCTCAGTCGTCTGTCGAGAGTTATGTTGAATACATGTGTACGAGCCACATAGTTAATAGTTAATAACAACAATTTTGGTGCTGTAAGAGCTGCTCTGACAATCGCTCTGTTTTCCCGTTCCGTTGTGATTCTCGGATGACTCTTGCCATTTTGACGATGTGCCATTTTGACGATGATATCTACCGCTATTGATCCACTTTTGCCAGCATCGTCTAATCGCCGCATCATTTCGATCCAGATGTCGAGCGATTGCTCGATTCGTCCTACCAGCCTCTTTCATTCCGATAGCGCTACCTATTTCAAACTCGATATCTGCTCATAATGTGCACGAATCCTACAGCGAGGCATTGTTACAGCCACCATAAGTTATCCACAGTCGAAATACAAGCGAAATTTTGACTATCCGATTGAAAACCGCTCTTTAAATATACACTTGCTGAATGCGCAGTTCCAATGCGCTGGAGATTTCGCTATTCATTCATTTAACAACAAAGTTTAACCATTTGTGAGTTCGGTTCTTTGCATACGCAATTTCATTCCAAACGGATAATTATTTCCTTCTTGATGAGTCGAAATGTTTGTTATAGAATGCATATATATAACAATTCTAGCTATAAAATTTTTTTAGGATCATTTTATTACAGAACCGTTCATGTTATTGTATTTCCGTTGATTAAGGAGTCATTTTCCATAGACATCCTTAAATGCATGGATTACCGAACCAGTATTTATGAGTAATTTCGAATGATCATTGTATTTACTCAAATTGTTGACGTTCTCAACTTTATCAATTATGCTTTTGTTTGTTTGCTTTTAATCTCCGCGTCCTAGCAATCCAGGGTTTACAGGGTTTTATTGTTGTAAGGACAAATGATCCTAGTACAATCGAAGATAACGTGGTAAATGACATCAATTGCTACTATCACTATGTTAATTTCGGAGTAACACAAATAGGCAAATCAACGTAGCGAAATCAGCGTATGTTTGGCTGTGTGCCTGAAACTTAAGTTAATTGAATTTTTCATTTATATAATTCTTTTTTAACGATCAACTTAATTTATCAGGACTGTATTTTGTCCGTTGAAAAAATGTTACATAATTTGTCACAAAAACACACTTTTCTAGAAATAAAAGGTTAGTCTAACACCTATTTGACTTGTTTAGCCGACCAAATCTCCAGTCTTGGTAAGGAGAGAAATTTCAATGACTCGACTCTAGATTCGGAACAAATACAATATGAAGTTTACCATTTTTTCACAAAATGTTGGATAGTTCTATAGGCGGTTTTACTCGAATCACAAAAAAAAATATATATGTTTATTTTCATAAAATTGCACTAATCATTTCTCAACATTACAGAAATGATACCTCAGTAAATAGTATTGAAACACTGTTTGATTATAATATTTTCTCCACTTTTTTGGCTTTGAACCAATATCGTTCCTTGATGTTCCAAGTTGGCATTCAATCACTCAGTTTTGTCATTCCTTAACTTCCAATCACTATTTATACCCATCAATATCGATATTTTATTCGACTTTAGTGGGGCATCTACCGATTGTGTAAAAATAAATTTATTATTTTGTAATTTAACTTTTACCCCTCAATAAGTACCATGACTAAAAAATTGAGCAGTGTTTACTTGCCAAAGCAATGGGAAACAAAGCTTGAATTCTACTTCTGAAACAATTAAATTAAGAACAAAGAGAAAAGACTAGTACTATAATGTTCTAGAACAAATTCTAATGTATATGGGACATTTCTATTTTAATGATAAGGTAAGTTCATTGAATTAATTCATTAAGAAACATATTTTAATTAAGTTATCTACTACACATTAAGCATGATACTACTTTTTCTCTGAAGGCGATGAAATCAGCCTAAGAAGAAAAAAAAAATAAGAATAAAAAAAAGTAATATGACACTTCTACGCCATAATATGGAAAATACCAGATTTTTCTTTATAAGTCATTCAATGTTTTATTGAACAATTTAACATTATAATTTTTTACAGGAAGTTAAAGTATTCCTTCACATTGAGAGATAAGACAGAAGAATCAGAACCAGTAAGTTTTTCTTCATTTAGCTCGGTTATCAGTGATTAACTTCAAAGCATAATTATTACATTTCATTTTAAGCAATAGATTTGAAATGCACCACTCTAAATATTTAAAATAAATTTTATTTG
>BMAW01005078.1:0-21423 GCA_019974015.1 Nephila pilipes
TAGGTAATTTTGTGTCTGTAAAAAGAAGTTTGAGGTCATGCATCAATGACAATTCTCCCACTTGTACAGTAAGATTAGTTACTTAATGTTAGACGAGAATGGCGTAGCAAGAAAGCTCCTTTTGTTTTTTTTATTTTAAATTGAGGATACTTTTTGAAGTTTATATAGATGAAAATACTACAAATAAATAGTTTATCTTAAGCTAATTGAAATCGATCTTCAATATACACACTAATTATGTTTAGCATATTGATTTGAAAGAACTGTGATTTCGATTCTCGATTGTGTAGAGCATTTTCTCACAACTTTTCACTTCAGTTTTTGTCTTTGTACATATACCGAGGCTAATAAACTATTGTCTTCTAACGAAGCAGGGAGTTTAAGAGTTCTCTTGTTAAAAAATAACAAAAAATAAAGAAAATATTCAATTTATTTTTATACACTTTCCTTTTATATTATTAAACTTCTACGAAACTGATTTTGTGAATCGAAAATCTAAGTCATTACGAAAAAAAAAATGAAGTTTTAAAATAATCCTTATTTTGTTTTTATTAGTTCGTATTTGTTTGTAATATTACCCTTTTCCTTTTCAATGATTTTAATTCTCCAAGAAAACCAAGGCAAGAAATGCATTTATGTATCTCATTTCAACTACTAGAATTTTGCCATTGGTGATGCCATTGGACTTTCCAATGAAGCATTTATGTTCATAATATCATTCCATCGCATCCCTCATAAAGAAAGAAATTTTGAAAAATTGTTATATTAAAAAAGAAACTACAAGTATCAATAAATGCAAGATTCTTGGATTCAAAATACTTTGTAGCAAATGCTTTTTCAATTCCATGATTCTGTTTTGACATATATTTGCCTTTACATTCCTAAATTGGATAAACGTCAGACAACTACAGATGTTTCGGAAAAGATTCCATTTCCGAGTGAATAGAAACACTTCTTTTGGAAAAAAGAAAATGCGATCCGACCCTCATTTTCGTTTCTAAATTTGACGGTCGTTTGCTTTATGAGATATTTCCCTTTTGTGCGGGATGCTTGAAATGAGAAAGTTTTCTTAAAGTGCAGAGATAACATAAAAGTGCAAGTTATTTTTCAGTTGAGAAATTTTAGATGCTGAGGAAAAGTGTTTCTCGGGCAACTTTAGGCATGTCGAAACAAAATGTAGTAGATGGAGATACAATTTGAATCAATGAATTTTCAAATACGTTTCCCAAAGATTTAAGCTAAAATCTTATTTTTAACTTTAATAAAATCAATTTTCTGAAAGAAGGGAAATTCAAAGACACATGTTACTATCTCTGAAACAAAATATTTCTCTCTTATTATATGAGTAGTAAATCTTCACAAAATTCTGCTAGGGAATCACTCATGCGTAAGAAACTGAATACAAATGTATTTTGAGGTCACGGGGATTAAAACATGTGCTTGGTGACCGAAGGAACTCGACTTTGATTCGACTGAAAATTGTTGCTCTAAAAAAAAAGGAGTTTGTAAAAGTTAACACTAGAGAACATAATGTAGCCATTTGGCAACACATATTGTTTCACAAATACCAACTCCAATAAATGTTTCCAAACAGCAACAACATGCAGGAAATAAGATAAAAGTATTGATTTAAATTTTTAACACTTAAAATTGCCAATAGATAGCAGTAGAAGTTCTATTTGAAGAAATGTGTTTGTTGCTTCCAAAATATAAGTTTGATGCAGGAAAACGTCCTACTAAAATAACAAAATTTATCAAATAGTTCCTTTTTTCATGTTAAAAAAATTGGTACAAAAAGAGCAACTGTTTTTTTTTTTTACATTTTTGTGCATTAGATTTTATTTGATTCTGTAGTTAATCTCACAATTGGGTATGTTCATTGGTAGCCATTTGGCAACACCATGCAGGTACGATCAAAAACAAACAATATATTTACAATTTCTACGCGTTGTGATCATAGCTGTATAAATGCATAATTTGGTTGAATTTGCGATTTAGTAGGATTTTAAATTGCCTAATTTCTATTTATTATAATTTATAACAAACGTAAACAATGGATGCAGTTTATTTTACTGACGTGGGTTGAAAAATGAGAATATTGACAGAAAAATTTTGGAATGCTTTGTCAAGTGGTAGTGAAGTAATGATAGCGATTTGGAATCCACGATATCTAAGTTTCTAAAAAGCTAATATGCCTTTTAGAAACTTAGATAATATTGATTGCTTGATGATGATCTGTCTTATTAGGATGGTGATGTCGTTATGTAATAAAGACATGGAGGAGTTGATTCCTTCGGTAGCTTGATTGGAAGGTACAAAATAGGTATACGAAATACAAAGTGATATTTTCGTATGTTTTATCATTTAGTTGATCTTGCTATCGTAAATGCTTGGTTATTGGAAGCGCAGGTATGGAAATGAAGCTTTCACAATTTTGAGTAGAGTTGGCTGAGTCCTCGTGTTTTTATGGTCTAACTAATTCAACAAAACGAGGTCGTCCTACAAATGGAGAGGAGAAAAAGCCACCATTCTACAAGAAACCCTCCAGTAGCAGTTCGGTTTGACATATTTGACCACTGGTTTTTGCATATTGAGAACAAACGTTTCAAAACATCAACATGCAAAGGTTTAACTGGAATAAAATGCACCAAATGTGATGTTCTTCTGTGTTTGAATAAAAACAAAAATGGTTTTAGAAATTATCATTTAAAATAAATTTAAAAAGTACACGATTTTCTCTCTAATTTCTTTGTAAAAAAAGCTGCATTATCTAATGTGCCAATCTATAGAAAAACTTAACGCACTATTTAGATAAAAAAGCTATTGAAACTATTATACTGTTTCTATTTATGCAATTATAAAAATTGCCAGTTCTTATAAAATGAACTCAAAGCCCTTTTTTCATTCTAACCCAACCATTTAAATTATATTTAAAAGATTATGTTACTACATATTTAAATTTCATATTCGGTTTTAATGTTTTCACTATAGTTCATCGTACATAAATATATAAAAGACCATAAAAAGTTAAAAAATATGTACATATATGATTAAGATGTTAATAAATAGGCCCGAAACAAAATGTCAGTTGATGTATGTTGCTGCATGATGTAGCCAATTGGCACATTTTAGTTTTTTGTCGAAAAATCATAGTAAAATATAAAGTTGATTTCTTTTAAATATTTTTATTAACTAATACTGTTATAGAAATCAATATATATATATATATATATATATATATATATATATTATTCAAATGAATTCAAAAAAATACATTGCAAAGTTAAATTCGTCACTGCGATAGAACCTCATTTAGCGCTTAGAATGTGATTTAGAATTTTAATTTTTTCATTCTTTTCATTTATTTATTTACTCTCTTTTTGCAATAAAGTCATATGTCGTATTCTTTTTCTCTCGTTAAGTAAATGCCCCGGTTGTAGGAGCTCCCATCCAAAACGTCTCACTTTACTCTTTCACACTCCTTTAGAAATTTAGATCATCCACTTTTTGTTGATTATTGGTATCGGATGTCGGTATTCAATTTTTAAGGAAATCTGCAGGAAGTGCTTTAGAATAATTGAATCGGAATCACTATTTTCAAATTCTAAATAAATTACTACACCTATATTCACCGTTCATTTTTTTTTCTCTATTTAGTCTTTTTGATAAGGTCAGTGAGGTCACATTTATATTAAAACTAATAAGAAACATTGCGACCAGTAAGAGAATGCAAAGTTAAATTTATAAAAAGAAAATGACTGCATTATTTCGAATTGGAGTCAATCGAGGAAACACTAAGTGAGGTCGTACAGTAAATTTAAATCTTCTTTTCATCAGACTGGTGTGGAATTTTAGTGCTATAAGTACCCACTAAAGCTGTCCTCATCATCTGATGTTTTTCATAGTTACTTGAGTTATGCCAATATAGTGCGTATTCAATATAAAAATAAAGTAAATAAAAGAAGCATGCTATTATTATGTAAACAGCAATAAAGAAATGTGGGATAAAATATGATTTTATGAAAGAAATTCAAATTCATTTTACATTGTTCTAAATAATATTGTAATTGTGGTAGCTTAGCGGTCATGGTAGCGAACTCGTGACAGGTGTTGTTTGGTCAAGTGGCGAGTTCAAATTTTGATGTCACCAGAGTCCTGGCTAATAGAGGGGTTAATGCACGTTAAATATGTCAATGCTCCAAACCGTCTCGTTGGCATGGTGTGGAAGTTTGGTGAGGCAGGAGAATGAGCTCAGGTATCATCCTTGTCAATTGATCGAGGCCCGTCACCATTAGCTTTTCTGTTGCTTCAGAGTTTGACGTTGGTAAACAATAAATCAAAAAAAATCTAAAATTTGTTATTGGTACAATAATATTCACATTTTTTTTAAAAAAAAGTTACACGAATTGAGAATTAAACAAATCACATTTCTCATCGAAAAGAGAAAACTGATAACTTTCAAATACACAAACACAGCGTACTTGATTTACTAGCATTATCGTCTGATGTTTTCCTAAACACGATTTATCAAAAAATACATCCAAAGGATTTGAAAGATATTTCTTTTCTTTTCCAACTGAAATCCAGCAACAAAAAGTAATCACATGATCTCTTTGCGGAAAGCTGGCGATCCTCTTAAATTATATTTCTTTAGTGTGGATGAGCGGAAGAAAAGTCCAGCTCTCCACTGGGAAAGTTTTCTTCTTGATGTAAACTTAGAGTTAAGTTTCATAGAATAAACAGAGGAAGAAAAAAATATCCCATTTTCCAACCTAGTAATTGACGGTATTTCGGTCGATGACCGGAAGAACGTGATGGTGAAAAGAATGGAAGTTTTCACACTAGAATTCGATGTAAGTTTTAATTCTTGGATTCTAACTTTGGTGCTCGGATGGAAGGAGGAGAACTGATGATTTATTGTCTTCACGAAATTGCTTTTTTAACTAGCTTTAATTGAATTCGTTCTTTTTTCAAAAGTACTCCCATCTTAGAAGAATTTAATTAGTTAATAATAGAAGCCTTTTTTTGTGTTTAATGTATTTTTGTGTTGCCGTGTAGATATTTTGGGTTGAACAATTGCTATTCACTTTTATTTTGGAAGTTTAATGAGCTTATGATCTTATTGAAAACTCGCTGTATTAAAATTCCGTGCAAAAGAAATCTGTTAATTTGAATAAAATTGATGTTCGAGAAAAGGAATATTTTCTTTAGTTTTGAAGAGCAAAGAAAGAACATAGAAGATAATTAAGCCACAGCCTCCGGAAGTATTAAGGGTCTTCCTTCTCCTATTTCAGAAATTATTATTAAGTTTACGTCAAAGAATAAATTAGTTTCCTTTTATATCTCAATGTTATTTTACCACAGACACAGGAAGCAATTTTAATGTTAAATTATTTTCTGAGCTGTATATGAAAAACTCTTGCGTTTGTGATTTTTTACCCTTATTTGATAAAATTAAAAAAAAAAAAAAATGTAAATCCGATGCTTTTCATTTCTAATTATTTCTTTCATTCATAAAAAAGAAATTTAAACAAGTTCTATTTTTCGACCATGGTAGCCTAGGGGTCATGGTTGTGGACTCTCAGCGGGCAGTTTTTGTCGAGTCGAGGGTTCAAGCCTAGACGCCACTAAAGACCCGCCGTGTTGCCACAGATGATGCATGTTAGATATGTCGAAACTCAAAGTCTTCTCGTTGGCGTGGTGATCACGTTTGGAGAGAGAGGTGCCAACTCAGGTGTCGTCCTCGTCACTTGACCGAGGCTCAAAATTACGAGGTTCGTCACCAATAGCCTCGTGCTGCTTCTAGTGCGATGTCAGTAACACAAAACCAAATATTAAATCTGTTGAGGTTCAAAGTCCTCTTGTTGGTGTGGTGGGCAAGTTTGGAGAAAGAGGTTCCAGCTCAAGTGTCGACCTCGTCACTTGACAGAGGCTCAAAATTAGGAGGTCCGTCACCAATAGCTCTCGTTTTGCTTCTAGAGCGAAGCTCATAAAACCATACCCAAACCTATTTTGCAATCCTTAAATAGCTATCAATAATTGAAAATACTTAGCGCATTGAACAAATATTCATAGTTAAAATGATTCTGATTAAAATGATTCATTGCAAATGTAAACAAATATCCCTTCGGTAAAACCTAAAGATACCCTCATTAAAAAATAATTTTGCTAAATTTTCTTTCTTTTTTATTTTGCTTTCTTTTCTTTTCTTTTCTTTCTTTTTTTTTTTTTTTTTGTGATACTCCGACTTAAAATAGGCTGGAAAGAGTACATTTGTCACCATTTCTTAAGAGTTAATCTTACACACTTTTTGAAGTACCCGTGAGAATCTAACAAGATGAAAATGAAATAAAGTTTTTCTGTTTCTTTCTCAAACATTTTTGGATTCGACACGATGTCCAATAAGGTTTTTTTCCCTCATCAGTGATTAAAATAGGATATAAAATACATAGAAGTAAAATAATAAAAGTTTTCCAATCATCTGAAAAAGTCTAACCATTTTGGTTCGATTTTTCAGATTATTGGTGGACGTATATTATACTAGAGTAACACTTTAAGAATTCGAGCCGATAATACTAGACTAATCATGTAAAAATTCTTTAAGAACGTCTAGAAAGGCATTTTTTAAACATTGTATTTAACGGGGCACATTAACACAAAACATTTTTCACAAAAGCACAAATGATTTGGTCCCAAAATATATCCTGAACTCTTAGGGTTTCTGAATATTGATTAAACTATCAGACATTGGCTGAAATTAATGATATTGTATTGCTACCTAATGGGCTGTCAGGTTAGTAATTTTGAATCAATAATAAATAACGATAACGATACCCTTGACGATGCTTACGATTTATTCTTATTATTTGGTTCTATGAGGATTCTTAGCCTTTAACTGTCGTAATCCTAAGTGTCTCGAAACGTATATCAACGGTCTGTCTCGAAAGTTGCTTTTTAAATAGTAAAAATATTGTAAAAATTTATGTGAGGAAATGTTTAAGAAATCGTCAAATATATTGATACCGTAATTGTACAAATTTTATTTAAGTATATAATATAAACAAAAAATGATTTTCGTCAAACACTTCAAAAAATGTGTATCTACGTGTTTATTACACCAATTAAGTGAAATGTCGTTTATAAATAAATATCAGTTTAACGATATTCTCATCGCCCATCCATCGTATCACTCATAATTCCCTTATTTTTCTTCTCTAATGCGTCGAAGGAGACATTAGAAGCTGTTAGAGTATTCCAGATAAAAAAAATTCAAATTAATTTTGGTGATTGTTTTCGGGGGGGAACCCTTATTTCCCCCATTTTCTCTGTTTATTTTTTTTTTATGAAATAATTATATCTCAAGACTTTCATTTTAATAGGATTTTTTTTTTATTTCAATTTGATTTGCTGAAATCGGAGAAAAATACTGGACAACATTAGTTTTTGCTCGAGGCCAAGTCTAATAAAAAAATGGATGTTTAATGGATGGGTGGTTGCCCCCTTTCCAATACCAATCCAAGAGCTTCCAATCAAACCAATTCCTTTATAATCAAACCCTCTCTTTCCCTCTCTAAAATACCGGGTTTTTTTTATAGTTAGGAATGAACTGGGGAAAAATAAAAGTAAGAGGATTATTCACTGATCGTCAAAAAAAGTTGCACCTAGAAGGAATTGTTAGATAGAAAATCTGAAATTCCTTCAAACTGATAATATTATTTCATGGTATTTGAAGGAAAGATAGCAATCATCCACAGCAAAAAATATTAAAAACTGAGCCTATGTATGACAAAATTTATTGGCTGAAATACAAAATCTTTGTAACTCTCAAAAGAATGCTACGCTACCATTGTTTCGAATTCATTCTGCACGTCAAAGACATGGAGTTGTAGATGCATTTAACGAAGTCTTGATTCACCCCATGTAAATTGAACTCTGGCACGTAGATTTTGTAAATTTTTTGATAGCGGTGAATCTAAAAAGAATGATTTATACCCCAAATGAGCAACAAGTTTGATGATGGTCACGGAATCCATGGATGCGAGGCAAACTCTTAAGATTGTACTTTATTAACATGAGCATTGTTTTAATGAAATGACTGGGGTGAGTGTTCATAAAAAAGAATGGCCATCGGTCGAATGATCTCACTTACGTACCTGTTTACAATCAGTGTTTTTGATGAAAACCAACGGTGATGTTGCAACGTACGAAATTGCATTTCGTACCATTACGCACTGCTGTCTGGATGTGTAACTAGAAACAACTAACCCAATCCTGACCAACACGTGGCCAGCACAGCTAAGTCATCCGAATAAAGATTTAAACTTTTATTGTACATAAAAGTACCAAAGAACTTCCTACCACGAGTCGTTCGTATCAGACTCCTACCATAGAAATATCTCACTACCTGACTCAACTTTTATCATAATTTTTCTTTTCTAATGTTGTTCAGAAGCAATTACAAACCTTGTTTTAAGCGCGCATGGATCATCTAGATTCTAGAGCGATTGGGTGATACACAATGTATAAACTGGCCAGCAAACTTACTGATGAGCGCGCGTGTGCATTACCAGGCACAGGGAGGGAATGCGACACGCGGAACATGCAAAATAGAAGCAGCCAGTCTGTCTACAGCAACCCTTATTTGATGCAGAAGTGTATTGTTCCAAACAGAGTGACTGCTCGGTGTCTTTTGATCCCTAACAATTTAGCACCAGCGCCATGTTGTAAGTTTTAAAATTTGTATTAAGGACAGTATTTAAAGTGGTAAATATGTTTAATTAAATAAAATGTAATTTCCCTTAATTTACAGCAGAACGTTCTTGATTTCTCTAATGAGGTTGGGGAGGATTACTCGCTTCCGACGGCCCGAAAGGTGAAAATTGTTGTAGTGTTTAAAATGAAAATTTGAATAGGCATTGAATTCATCACCTGCACGCGCACGCACACACATTATACATAAATAAATAAAGTGCCTGAATAAAATAAGTTTCCAATGTCGTCGCTGGCATAAAATGTGATTCCAAAGCAGACCGTAAAGTCCTATATGTTGTACAGATTTGACAGAGCTAACCATTCATTGTGGCGCTGATCGCATTGCCTCCACGCACGCGCACAGTTATTCTCATCCAGGCAAAAGCCAAATGAGTCTCTAAAAGTAAATCGCTGCAATGCAGGGTTATATGCTGCGCTTTCGTGGCTCTTTGGCATATATATGTGTTATGATGCGAAGGACGATTGCTGTAATGATCACCGTTAAAACAATCCAGAAACATGCAGCCGTCTAATAACGGTACAGGAACGTACAGAATGTTACAGATAGAACATCATTGTTCGCATAATGTACTGATTCGCGACAGTTAATTTGCTTCGTGCTTCCTAGACAGTTATTCAAGCTTCCCTTCTTGTATCCCGTGCAGCTCTCTCCGATCTTATTTGTGGTGAGCGATAACTTCTTTGTACCCAATAACTTCAACACTGTGAAACTGTAACATGTGCGCGACGGATATAACGAGCAATTCTACGCAGAGATAATCCGTCTTCATGCAGTCCTACTCTGCGACCTTCCTCAAAAGTGTCCTGGGTGACATTTCATTCTTTAATGTATTCTAAAGTTTGAAACGATAAATTAAACCCAAACATACGACTTATAATCAAAATTATACGCTGTTGGAGAACTCTTTAAAAATTCTTTAGAGACGTGGTAAGTGAGGTGTTAATTGTATCATTGGTGCGACGAGGCTGATACTTTAATTATATGCATATCCAATTGAAATAGAACAAATTTTTAATTTGCATTTACATACTTAGTTTCCCTCTGAAAGCAACTTTGTTTTTTTGACGATGAGTGTACTTACATTTTTAAATAAGCTCAGTGAGCGAGCTAATGGCTATTTTCTTGTCCTCTCCCCTCCACTGAGGAAGCTACGTTATGCGTAACTATTGTTCAGATTACGTCAAATACATACATGATCACGTGACTGAATTTTGCTACAATTAAAAGAATTCTTAAAAAGTAGCGTTTGGAGGGAAAAAAACCTGATGAGCCAAACTGTTTGATTCAATAATGTAAATTCTATCAAATAACTCATTTCTTTTTTAAGAAAATTAAATCTGTCTTTATTCATATCAATCCCATTAGTTTATAATTAGAGGCTTTCTAAAAGAAATTTAAATATACCAATGTTGAGTGAACTGAAAATAGAAGTGTTATCTGACTATGGGAGGTATGTTTATTGCTGAATAAACTTTATTCATAACTATTCCAGAGAAATTTCCATTGAACCTATCTTTTTTGCTAAATATAATTACCGTAACTTGTCTACAATTTATCAACGTCATGATTCCATTTATTGGATTCTTTATATGAAATTTTCAAATAAAGTATTCACTCTCTCTGACTCTGTGAAATAACATTTCTCACACAATTCTTTAGTCTTAGAATTCTGGCACGAATAAAAGCTTTGCAAATGTGAGAATGTAAGATTTGAATAATAACGTGTCATTGGAAGTTGAAAGGAAATAATGAGCTAAATGTTCTTTAATTAAGTTGATTTTTACAAATACTAGATTATATTTTCAGATAAGAGACGGAAATTGTTATTTTCTTGATGCGAATTCGTTCTCACATAAGGAATAAGTAAACAATGGCTAGACGGTGATATTAGACATATAAACTAATTTTCAATCAATGGAAAGTCGTGAAAGTTAGTAAAATAAATTTCAGACTAACCGATTTTCTGTCTACTGGAATATTGTTTTTGTCTGCATGTCTTTAGTTTCCTAGCTTTTGTCAACAGAATCAAAATCAATTCGTGTTTTCTTTTTTGGGCCAATATAATATTCTGAATGAATCTCGCTAAGCTAAAATAATTAATGAAACAAATTTCAAACGTTTCCTAAAATTTCTTTTTTTGAAGATATTTCGATTATTTCGCCATTTTAAAAAGATCACTGTGTTAAAGAAATGCAATTAAAAATTTTATTTTCTAAAAAAAAAATGAAATTTTCTAATTTATTCAAGAAAATTTACTAGGAACTTTAGAGCATTTGTTGCTGCTTCTTTTTGCAATTAGTCGTACCACTCGTATTTTTAAAGCTTTCTGCTGTGAGATTTTATTCTGTTATATCAAGTTTTTTTTTTTCGTACGAGCTGGCATTTATTTCCTGAAACACGTCATGCAAATATGTTACGGAATTAAGTGATCGCAGTTTCTTCTTTTAATGTTTCATTCTATTCTCAGTTATAATTATTCGGAGATAATTTGAAAGACTAATATTAATATTAAAACCTTGAAAAGTGGATACTGTTACAATTCTATGTTATATTAGTTATTCAAAATATATGGAAGTAGTCCCAGTAATTAGAAAATAAAACAAGATGTGCGAAATCAGTATTGTGTTATTGGCGGAAAATACATACACCAATCTATAAAATTCAAAATAAATTTGTAAACATAGAACAAAGAATAAAAGTAAATATGTAAATGTAATTATGTAAAATAAAAACATTAAATACTATAGAAATTTCCAAGAGGATATAATTATATGCGAAACATTAAATGGACAATTATTAAAATTATCTAAAAAGATAGACAAATTGTAAAGCAAAATAATGGAGTATAATTTATTTAATTTTATAATAAGCGTTTGACTGTTATATTAGGTTATTTCAAAATGATTGACTAGATCATCTCCATCAAAAATTTATATTACTCAAAAAACAGGTATAAAAACAAAAATTTATTAGAACAGAAATAAAAAACAGAAGATCCTTAAATGAAAATTTAAGAAAATGACAACCAAACAAACCAATAAAAATTCAGAATATCAAAATTTAATGTAATTAAAAGAATCAAACATTTTATTAATAGTGCAAAATACAAACCAATATAAGAAAGCACTTTCATTATTACATCACTCCATGCATAGATTTAGCAACCATAGTTGACAAATTACCCTCTATATTCATGAATTAACCCATCGGAAGGCGCGTCATGAAATGTTACTAGAGCGGGCGCGTGGGGTGTCATATACCCTAATATTTAAAATACGATAAAAATAGTTTTACTTACTTTTAAAGCTGTTTTTCATTTATAATACGTGAAAAAAACTTGATTTACAAAAAATTAATTTCAAAAATAAAGATATAGAGCGTTGAAATGAAGATAAATGAAAACAATAGCAAAATAAACATCATACCTCTACATTTTATGGCATTTCTAATATACAATGCTTATGTTATCTGTTTACACGTTGAACAAGATATATTCACGTGTTCTTGGCACAGATAATTTTTACATTTTGAGCATCGCATTCATATTTTTCTCTCCTTGGCTCGAGGGCATTCATCACAACTTTTATATTTAGTTGTTTGGAACTTCTTAGATTCGTTTGAATTATTCGTCGAAACTTCTGCTCTTCTTCTGCATGCAGCAATTAAACTTCTCGGAAAAGTATTAGTCTCTGATCGTTGTTCATTCGTATTCTTATTAGTTGTAATGCTAAATCCTCCAAAAACAGACGTCTGCTTCTGTATCTGATTGATGAATTAGAAGTTGAAAGTAATATAATTCGAGTATTTATTGCAGCTACATTCAGTGCAGAAAAGAAAATTACCATTGGCCGCATCCTTGTTATTCTGGAAGTTGAATAATTTGCTGCCTTTTCATCTACAGTATCCACTGCTCCCTTATTCATATTATAAAAAGATACAATTTCTGACTTCTTTTCTCCAGTTGTATCATCTATAGCATCATCGTCATGGAATGTTGAAAGCAGAACAGTTTTTCCTTTTTTAGGCACATAAGAAATTAATGTCTTATTTTTTTCGAAAACAAATAATGTAGAAAATATTCCCCTTCCTTTAGAAGTAACAAAAGCAGGAGGTATTTCCCTTTTGTTTTTCCTACTATTTTCAGCTTTTCTTTTAGAAGACCCACAGCTAGAAGGTAACTCATACACCAGTTATCTGCAGTAAGGTTCCTTCCAGATTTATACAGTGGTTGATTTAGTCTTTTCACAACCTCAGATGGACTGTTACTGACCTTGAAGGGACCATGTTAGAAGTATAAAAGGTTTTTGAGTCTACCACTGCAAAACTCTTGATTCCATAATTTGCTAATTTGTTCGTCATATACTGCCGAAGCCCACAACGGCCCCGAAAGGATTCCAATTTCTCGTCAACAGTTCCGTACTCACCTAAACTATAAGAATTTTTTGCAATTTGAAATAAATTTTTTAAAAATATCTTTGATTGCGGTTATTTTATCTAAGCCTTTTCTCTGTGGCCTGTCTAGCAATGTATCAAAACGCATGCAACGTAAAGAAATAGAAATCGCTTAGGACACAGTTGTATGAATGATTTTAATGCCTGTACCGTCAGTAGCCCAAAGGTCCTTTACGTTGAGGTGCGACGACTTGTGAAGTCCACATAAAAATAAAAGTCCTATAACCGCTTTCATCTCGACCGTGTCCGTAGGTTTTGCATCTTTTTCACGTTTAGGATGTGAAAGTATCTCAGAAATATATAAATTCGTACATTCTACAATAATTGATGATAATGTATTATCAATAAGAATATTCCAACTACTAAAGGGATCAGTAACATTTCTGGGTTCTCTTACGGGTCCTAGAACATGAGTCATAATATTATAAGAACGAACTCGAACATTTTGTCTAAATTTCTTTTTTTTTTTCCTACACCTTTTTTCCATCTTTTCCAACAAAATTCTCAGAATTATCATCATCTTCAGAATCATCATGATCCATTTCATCATCTTCTTCTGGATCTGTGTTATGTTCACTAAATATTTCATTATCAGTATCATCCTCAAATTCCGAAATGCAATTTTAATCACTTTCAACTCATATTATAATTATTATTATTCGTAGGGACTCCTTCTTTTTGCCATAATTAAGTAAGAAATCTTTAAACATATAATTACATAAAAATAAAGTTTAAAAATTGTTTGCGAGTAGAAATATTCAGTGTTACACCTTAGAAATAAATTTTTCAAATAAATAGTCTTTCAGAAAAACACTTACGTGGACAGTCACGTGGGTAGTAACACACCCCAGTTGCAACAAAATACCAATACATTTTCTTCTGGATCACGAGTGCAGTGGAAATCCGATTCTGAAGGTCAAGCACTACTAGAAACTCAGCTACTGAATGCGGTAAAGAATTTCAGTTTCACAATTTGTGAATATTCCACTTTTTTCTAGGGGGGGGGAGGTATAAAACATCCCACGTGGTTTCCCCGCTAATTAAAAAAAGCAAAAGATAGCAACGCCATCTTATATATATATATACATATATATATTATACTGAAACTGGTATTATTGGAATGCTTTTGTTAACGTCGCATTAGAAGCAACAATAAGCAATTGGCGACGGACCTCGGTCAAGCGATGAGGATGACATCTGAGCTCGAACCTCCCTCTCCTAACTTCCACACCACACTACGGGTAGACTTTGAGCCTCGACAGATTTAACGTGCATCAGTTCCGGCTACAGGGTGGGTCTTTAGAGGCTTGAACCCACGACTAGACAAAAATTACCGGCCGAGGGCACTCGTGCATGATCACTAGGCAACCGCTGCCACAACATTGAAACTTGAGTCATGATCAGAAATTTATTGAAAAAAATAGTACAGTGAATTGTGTTGATTATTTTTAGAATATGACCCTTTGCTTCAATATATTTCTTTCAGTAGTTTTTCCAATCTTCATACGTATTGTGGAAGTCGGCAGCCTTAGGCTGTTCAAACACTCCGTCGAAGTAACATCAATCTTCCCGATTTTATGTTCTCGGTAGATTTATTTTCAACCCAGAGAGCCAAAAGGAGTCGATTGGCGCCAATTGTGGACTGTAGAGTGGTTGGAGTAGTGTTGCGATTTTATGTTAATTCGGTACTTCCCTCGCAATTAGTGATGTGTGATTGGACCTATTGTTGTGGTCATCAGTCACAATTGAATATACAGTGGATTTCGTTAAATTCATCTCTTCTGCTATCATACGAGCTTTTAACATTAATAACAATTCAGAAGGACTCAAATTTTGATCAAACACTCATCAGCTTGCATCGGTATCGATTGTCCAGAGTGTTGTTTGTCTTCGATGTCTTCACTCATCTCTCTCTCCTTATATATATATGTGTGTGTGTGTATGTGTGTGCGTGTGTAATAATTTAACTTTAATTAATAATTTAATTTTCTATTCTATCCCATTCCCTAATTGAACAGCAGAGAGCTCATTTTTATTTCCTGATCTCATTCCAAGTTATCCTTTTGTTTATTAGATTCAGCGTTCATAAAACTTGTTAAATGATCGTTTCCACGATCATAAATCTGCCGAAACAATAGACTCCTTGTCTGTTATGAAATACTCCCAGAATCCCTAATCCTGTACCACGTATTATATGACGTTTATTTTAAAAGATCCCTGCTATATAAGTAAAAACACAACGAAATTCTCTCTCTTATGCTCTCTTCTCTTCTCACCTCTGCTGTAATCTTCAATTTTTGTCTCGCTCCGGCCTTGGTGGTCGGAAGCCGGTCTAAGTCCATCAGTACATAACGCTCTCTATGTTAGCATCAATAAATATTCTTGTTATGAAAAAAGCACTGTTCATTTCGCCCATGTATTCAGACTATGTAATATATATATATATATATATATATATATATTTAAATGAAGGAAACTCTTAAATACTTAGAATTTTTATAATTTGATTGATTAATAGTATTATATTTAAAACTATTAAGCAGTTGTGAATTTAAACTTTATATAAAAATATCTTAAATATATTCAGAAACCTGATCTTCTCATCATATATTAATTATCATAAACCACATCTTTATATGTCTTGCATTAAACTAATTAAGATTAGAATAATATTGCATCTGGGTTGTAATATAAATCAATAAGTACTCTCTTATTGATTCTCTTATTGACTTCTTTGTGATCGAATTTCAATTTCCATCTTGTTTTTTTTGGTGCAACTTTGTAATAGTTGTTATAAACAGAGATTTAAAAATATTTTACGAAACATCTACCTTAAAAAAGTTAAAGATTAAGTTTAGAAGAATTTTAAAATGAATATTTTTTTGCTGACTGAAAAATTCATTATTTTTGAAGTCTACCTTTTATTCATTACTTTTATCTGTTTACAAATTCCGCATGTTCTAGCTCTTAAATCTTGTACCTTATTTAATATTTAATTAGCTAATTTAAAAATCTCTATTTTCTAAAAATCAATTCATATTTTGTTATTAAAATTCTTAGGTTTAAAATTGAATTTGACTCGATGGTCTGTGATTAATGCCCTTCCTCTCATATTCTTATTCGAAAGTTTTCAATTTTAAACAAAACAATTTTTTAAATAATTTCACGATGAAACAGTCAGCGCAAGATCCCATAGATTCTGTAATAGCGTTTTTCAAATAAGAAAATTTTTTTTTTTATCAGAATACTCCAGAATATATTAAAAATTACTGAAATTTTGTTATGGACGAGGAAAGCTCTTTCAAATAATATGAAACAATTTTGAAAAATAAATAATGAAAATTTATTGATTTATTTTAAAATTTTACGCATTAAAACGGAAGTATATGAAAACTCAATGTTACATGAAATTTGCTTCTATCTTATATATTAAAACACGGACATTTATATAATAATTTTAATTATTCGCAATGTATGATTCGTATTCATTATTACCAATCAAATATCTTGTAGAAAGTCATAATAAAATAAATAAACTTACTTTTTTAATAAAGCTCTCGATGCATGTAAATACAATTTTACGTAAATCACAAATATTATATTATTTACCTTTTAATTAAAAGTCTTTCATCAAATGTTATTGTAATGCAATCTTTATCGTTGTTCAAAAGAATATTAAACATATATTGAAATTTAAGTTAAGTTTTCATAAAACTATTGGCAAATAAAAAATTCTATACATTACAAGATTTTTATTCAATTTCATGATTATGTTAAACATACTTAAAATAGTTGATATTAATTTTTAAATATCTGATTATAAGTAGATATCTATTTCACGATAGTTCAACAGAATTTTGAATAGCAATTTTAAAAGTGTTTATATTTATTAGACGAGGTGTTCTTATGTATCTCGATTACTTACTTTACTTGAATTTAATTTTTTTTATTCGTGAAAAAAAAGGATACAACAAAGAAATTTGTATTGTACTTCTTAATAATCCTGTTGTAAATAGAACTTTTAATTTAGAATACTGAGATTTTTTAGAAACGAGGGTTCATTTTATAATTTTTGTGTGCATTTTTTTCTTCTTTATTAGTGAATTGAAATTATATTTCTTTTTATCAAATATATTGAACGAAGCAAAACTTTTTGCTCTTCATTTCCATCTCATACAATGAAAATCAATAACGCAATAAATTTATTGCTGTCTGGTGAAGGCAAAAAAAAAATGGTTTTTTGGCCAAGATGAGTCTTAATAAAGCGAAATTCTCAATTAAGAAATTCACGTCTCGTTAGCACAAGGACATTTATAAGATGAAGAACAAAACATTTTATTTTGCATTAGAGTCAAACTACTTCCGGGGTAAGAAGAAAAATCGGTAATTATTTTTGATTTCACATAGGAATAAAAATAATTATCTTTGACATTTTTTTATTATTGCCGTATCCTACGGTGTATACAAAAATAAATACAGGTAGAAAAAAATATTAAAAATGTATTCGTTATGTGCTTGTTGAGATTTCTAAGCATCTATAAAAAATCTATCTACAATAATATATTAATTCTCAATATTATTCTACATTTTAATCAAGCTTGCGACTACTTTATTTATGTATGGATTTGAGCTAAATATTTGTTTTCGTAATTCCAAACGAAAAATGGGAATTGCATGGATTTTTTTTTCTTAGGAATGTCTTGATTAGAGCTACATATTTGTGAGGTTCATTCTTATTTAAACACGTTATTTTGAGTGATATGACATGGTTGTTTATTGATCCCGCACGGAGAAGCAACATGATAGCTATTGACTCGCAATGCAAAGCCTCGATTACGTGACGAGGACGACACCTGATCTAGCACCTCAATCTCCAAACTTAGACACCAGTGGCAGTACTTAAAACATAGGTTTAACATGCATCAGCCCCTTTTCGGCGAATCTTTCATAGGATCGGGGTTTGAACTTGCGATACGATCAAAACAACGCCAGCTGCAAAACCACAAACATGACCACTAGGCTACCGTGCACACACATTATTTCGAAGGCCTGTATTGTGTTCAATCAATTCTGCTTATAAATCATCTGAGTTTTACCTCGAAGTCTTAAGCTAATAGGCAATAAAAGAAAAAAACTGGATCTCTTTTAGTTTTTCTGTAAATTTTTTCTCCGTATGAAATCAAGAGGAGAGATGGCAAATTTAAATAGGAGAGATAGATCATTGGAGTGTAAGTAATTGAGTGGAGGAGGCGTGTAGAAGATATAGAAATTCAATTAAGTAGTTGCAATTGATAGTGATTAGTCTAGAACGTCGTTTGGATAGTGATTTCATGGTAGTAGCAATTTGTATCTTATTTTTCTAATTACATTAGGTTACTTCTGTTCTTTTACGTAAAATCTTAGCTTTGCTATTCCTCACTTTTCGAGAGTTAGCTGCAAGTAAATCAGAAAAAAAAAGAGCTAATTAAGTCCTTAAACTAATTTCTTCCTTCTGCTGCTTCCGCCTCTGATTTTTTACTTAGAGTTCAATCGAAGAAAATGCTCAGGGACTCTAAATGCTACCTGAGTATTAAAATAAGTAAATTATATTGATTACCAAAGCAGATAATGTAAATTAAAATGATACTTATTTAGAGCTTTCAGGACTCTTAACTCTTATGAAAAAAAAAAAAAATTTTAAACTAATATAACTTACCAATTGAACAAAGTGGAAACTTGAAATTTTTACCAGATAATATGCCTATATATTTGAACTAATTCTCTTATTGTCATGTAATATTAAAGAGATTTTTAGAAGTTATTAAAAATTTGGGCACTTCTTGAAAATTACAAAAATCAATATTTTAGTTCGCGCAAGAATCCGAAATACAGAACTGATCAAAATTTACATAAGTAATGTCATTTAGCAGAAAAATATTCATTTGGGAAGTTATACATGCTTGGAAAAATCTAGAAAAAATGTTTAAAGCACTTATTTAGAAAATTATAGGAAATTTTATGAAAAATTCCAATTAAAATGCACATAATTTTTTTCTTTTTATAAGTTGCCTAAAATTGATGCGTAAGTCATAAAGAAACTTATTTTGAGAATGTGTACGAAATTTTAAACTTATATAGTTAATAATTTTTTTGAAAATCACGCCAACATGCTTAAATATTATGTTTTGGTAAGAATAAAGATAAAGTTGAAAAATAACAAAAAACTAGTCATAAATAAGGTTTAGTTTTTTTTCTCGATAAATTTGGAAATTTTGTCTGTATGGTTAAACTTGTCGATGTTACATAATTCGCATGCCATTGTGCTATCATTCCGACTGAGGGCGCTTCTTGTTAAGCTCAAAAGGGGCGTTGCTTGTGAGCGAAGAACTTAGCGGCAGGCGAAACGCCTAAATGTAGATTATAGAAGGCTGTAATAGCCTAATAATGTATCACCTTTTAATTTGTTACTTTGTTTCTAATAAATTTGTTTACTTTAGATGGAAGATTTTCTTTCACTTAACCTACACGCAATCCATCTACAACATGCCCCAAAATGCTCAGAAAAAATGGGAATAAAATGGATATAATATTTTTAAATATAAATTTAATTTTTTTCTACATCAAAACTTTCACTTTCCTGCAAAAAAATTACAACGATAGATAGAATTAAAACATTAAAAAGAAATAGTTTATTATATATATTACCTTTTACGTGTACTAAAATAAACCACTATTTCAAATTCGAAGTATAATAATTTATTAAATTAAATTATAGATATAATTTCTGTGAAAAAAAAATTGATGTGTTTTGACATCATGAACTAAAAACTATTGAGTTTAGTTTAGTTTAGTTTTTATTAACATCTCTCTAGAAGCAAGCTATACGAGGGTTATTGGTCACGGACTTCGTAATTTTGAACCTCGGTCAAGTGACGAGGACGACACCTGAGCTGGTACCCCCTCTCCTAACTTCCACACCATGCCAACGGGAGGACTTTGGACCCCGACATATTTAACCTTTAGAACTCGGCCGATTCTAAGTCAAAATATCCTTTCCAGTCGGTGCTTTTAAGATTGAGGAAAAATTTTCTTTCCCCCACTGTTAAGTTCGAGTTCACGACATGTGGTAAGGTTAGTTTTCTAGTTACAATGGGGAGATAGTAAGGGTTACTGATTTTTAGTCAGTAATCATTGACGAGTAAGAAAGATCCTAATATTAGGAGACGTATCATATCATAATGATTTTTTCTGAATTCCTGGTTCCCATTATTAATTGAGTGACTTACAAACTTTCAAATGCATATTTATCATAACTTAGAGTCGTGTATTGCGTAAATTAACATTTTCAAACAAAACAAATAACAAAGAAAGCGACAGCTATACCATACTACTAAGATATTTTCTAGAACAATTTATTCGGTGCTTGCTTATATAAATACATATAGGTGTGTAATCACATCGCTTAGTGTGCAGACTTTATCTGTGGTCATATTGCAACTTACCTACTTAATTGCAATATTGAACCCATGTAATTAAAGTAATGCCTCATGTTTTCAAAATTATTCGACGAAATATAAAAAAAGAAGGAAAAAGTTAAGAGCAATACGTTGAACATTATTATTAAACATTTTATTTTTTAAATTAACATCCTTTTAATGCACAATTATTCAATATACTCCAAATATTTTGATTTGACATTTTAATAACATCTCATTTTGAAACAATAGGAAGGTTACTGGAGACGGACTTCATAAATTTGAACGACGGTCAAGCAATGAGGGCAGCATCCACTCACCAAACTTCCACACCACACCAACATCAGAATTTAGAAACTAGACAAGCTTAAAAGCTGATTTCGATTGAACAAGATTCGAACTCACAACTCAATCCCGGCTACGAGTTTGCGACCTCACTCGTCAGCTACCGTGGCCCTTTTGTGATTAAATATTATCAAAAGTGAGATTAAAAAAATAATTTTTAACTTAATCGAACACGTTTCAAAGCTGCTGAGTAAATCTTAAGTACGTCAAATTAAGGCAAATCCTTCTGTTAATTCATGCATTCTATTGAAAATATTATGAAACACTTTTTTATATCAAATATTTCTATGAATCTTTAATCTTAAAGAAAAAAAAAAGTATTAACTTTTTTTTGTTTTTAAATGAAACTTATATCTTAAATTGAAAAGTTCTTGTAACAATGCTTTTGAAATGTCTGTT
>BMAW01005079.1:0-59276 GCA_019974015.1 Nephila pilipes
TTAAACCTCCAATCATAGACCAGACTCGTTGTCTTCCATAATCTGAACCGTGTTGTACCGTTAGATCCACTACGGTGACGTCGAAAAGTTTGAATAGAGTTGAACGAGTAACGTCATACACAATGAAAGCAATGCAATAAATCAATATCCAGACTTCTTTATTTTCTATGCAATTTGTTGACAACTTACTGGTGCAACTTAAAATAAGTAAATCACAATTTTCAATTCCGCATGTTGTCACATTTTCAGTTAGATTATTTTTTAAGCTCAGATTATAACGACAAATATTTGAGTTATTATTAAGCATATTCCTTTCCGCAATTATATCCTCACTAGCGTAAACGTTATTGACATGTATACAGTTACTTTGATTTTCCCTTAAAGTAGCATTTCTAAAGCTAATCTTTGAGCATGAAATTTTTTGTGTATTATTCTCTAAAGCAACGCAATTATAATCAGCTGTGAAGAGTGTAAAGTCATCGTCTTGGCATGTGAAATTCATTGTATTGAATCCGCATTCAGTTATTTTCGGCATCAGAGCGAAAGATAGTATAACAAGTAAATAAATAATAAAATATCCCATCATAATTGGTTTCGTCCTACCTATCTTGTCGGCAAATATTCCAGATACGACACCCCCGAGAAGTTGTAATGGTATACTGATTGTTCTGATAGTAGCGAATTCAGTTACGGTGAAACCTCGATGCTTCATGAATACTGGTATGAAAGCTATTGCAGAAAACGAGGCTGAAAAAAAAGAAAGATTTTATTCGCATAAATATTTGAATTTTAATGAGATTTGAGTGCTTAAGGGGACTTAGTACCTTACGAAATCAAAAGTAGAACATTTTGACAAACTTTTTTCGATTCTTCATAAAACAACAATTTTTGCTCCTATCAGTATGAAACTTTGCCAGTTTGTGTAATAAAGTGCATAGTTTAAAATATTGGGTCAAGTATTTCTATTAAATTAATATACTTCCTTATACAACACGAAATATTCCTACAAAAATTTGAAAAATAAATTAGCTTACCTTACGTTACCCACAAAATAACTTTCGAAAGATGTACAGTAAAACCATAATTCTTATACCAAATTAAAGCTAAATTATGACCTTATTCTGTAAACTTCGAATTTTAAATTTACCTTACATTAAAAAAATTGAAAAATTAAAAAAGTTATCAAGTTTGTATTTAGTAACTTTTTTTCATGTATCATGTTATAAAATAAAATCTAATCATCCTATTAACAAAATTGTGGTTCACAGAATACAGCTTTACAAGTACAACACTCATGTAAAATTTGAAAGCTCTGCATGCAAAAGATATTTTTTAATCCTGTGGGAAAGTGTGAAAATAGCAAACTGAGAAAAAGAGGTTTGTTTACATTGCATTACATAGAACAAGCCACTTTAGATATTTACAACTTTTATTGCACAGGGCGTAATAATTGTCGGATTTTGACGCGGTTTGTTTTAAAATGCTCCTAACATTCAGCATTATTTTTTAAAATCAAATTTGAAAAATCGAATTTTTGAAGGTGCAAAGGTACCAAGTCCCCTTAAATGTCTTATGAATGGAATAATATTTAATAACTGCTAAAATTAGTATATTCGGACACTATATACATTTAATACAAATAACACTCTTTAGAAGATCTTATCAGTTTTAATTACTAAAGAATATTTTTTTGTTAGCTCTTTCATTTACAGTTGTGGTTCTTTATTTTTTTTAATTTTCGCATCATCCGGCCATTTCTATTTCGTGAACATAATGTTAGTTGTATTGAATTTCTACTATTCATTTCTCAAATATTTACTTATTAACTAATTTTTATTTTAGTTGCGAATCTTGATCTATTTGAATGTAGAAATGTACATAAGGAAGAGCTAGAAATTATGAAATTTTCAGCAGAAATGCATATTTTCTCTGATTTTTTAAAATATTTTTACTCTTATTTTAATTATTCATTTAAGGGTTTTCCAGCCTTTAAAAATATTCTAAATTTTTTTTAAAAAAAATTGGGGAGCATATGTAATACCGAGGAAACCTTCATTATTTATTGCTCTTTCGGATGCCCTTTTTTGCATTCAAATAGGTAAAATAACATGGATTTGAGATAATAGTAGAAATCCCATAGGATTAACATTGCATTCACGAAATCAAAAGGGCAGGTAGAAGGAAGCCTTAAGTATACTTTCACTCGTAAGATTTTGCTAAATAATACTAAATGACAATTTTGATAATTCAGTGTTTCTATTTTATTCATTTTTGTAATATTAATTTATAAATTTTGGATTTTCTGTTTGATTTTTGATTATTTCTCTGTTTTATTACCACTCACTTAAAAGCATGAAAGCAGCGAATATTTATTTCAGTTTTTCTATCATATTGACTTAAGGGGACTTAGTACCTTTGCACCTTCAAAATTACGAGGTCCGTACAATAGCCCTCGTGTTGCTTCTAGTGCGACGTTAATAAAAACTAAAACTAAACTTGCACCTTCAAAAATTCAATTTTTCAAATTTGATTTTAAAACATAATACTGAATGTTAGGAGCATTTTAAAACAAACCGCGTCAAAATCCGACAATTATTACGCCCTGTGCAACAAAAAATGTAAGTGTCTAAAGTGGCTTGTTCTATGTAATGCAATGTAAACAAACCTCTTTTTCTCAGTTTGCTATTTTCACACTTTCCCACAGGATTAAAAAAATTCTTTTGCATGCAGAGCTTTAAAATTTTACATGAGTGTTGTATTTGTAAATCTTTATTCTGTGAACCTCAATTTTGTTAATAGGAACATTAGATTTTATTTTATAACATGATACATGAAAAAAAAGTTACTAAATACAAACTTGATAACTTTTTTAATTTTTCAATTTTTTTTAATGTAAGGTAAATTTAAAATTTGAAGTTTACAGAATAAGGTCATTATTTAGCTTTAATTTGGTATAAGAATTATTGTTTTACTGTACATCTTTCAAAAGTTATTTTGTGGGTAACGTGAGGTAAGCTAATTTATTTTTCAAATTTTTGTACGCATATTTCATGTTGTATAAGAAAGTATATTAATTTAATAGCAAAACTTGACCCAATATTTTAAACTATGCACTTTATTACACAAACTGGCAAAGTTTCATACTGAAAGGAGCAAAAATTGTTGTTTTATGAAGAATCGAAAAAAGTTTGTCAAAATGTTCTACTTTTGATTTCGTAAGGTACTAAGTCCCCTTAAAAATTTAAAATTCTACTTTCCATTCTCTTATAATTCTTATAAATGAAATTGTAAAAGAATTTATTAAAACTGGAAAGAAGTATGTATATTTAATGTCAATCCAATCATGTTTATTTAATCTGATGCGAAGTCTTAAAATGATATGTGAAAAACTTCTTTGACTAGTAGTACATAGTAAACAATTATATGAAAAAAATATAATTTAGTAACATCATAATGAACTAAGAATTTTTACTATCACTTTTGTAAAAAGGAAGGTACATTTTGAAAAACATTACTTTAACTTATTGGAGTATTATAAATCTTCTCTAATAAATTACAATCTAAATAACTCTAAATACTTGATTTTTTTTGAGATAATAGTTTTTATGCAGAATATTTCTGTAAATCTTTTTTACAATTCGTCGTAGAATATATTTGATCACAATGTTTCATTTGAATCGCTTACGTGATTTGATTTCCATACAACTAGTATTAAGAAATTATGACACAACAGCAAACAAAAAAGAAGAAGAATATAAAGCTACCTGCAAACCAGAAATATAGAGCCATTTTTACTGGAATAAATGTCTTGTTTATATTAACTTTGCATTTACAGCAGATGCCTGTTTTTTGTACAATATGTTCGTCCTGGAAAACAAAACAAACAAAAATATTGCTATACATGCATTAATAAGATTTTTTGGATAATTCATGTACATGAATTCATTAAGAATCTTTCGAATTTTAAATATTTTTAAATTCAGAAACATACTTTAAAATTTTATGTAAGATTTTTCCAAAAACAGATGTTTTTATTTCTTGGAAAGGTTGTGACATTGGGCTATTCGCGGTTTCTCTTCACTAACCTTGGGAACTTTCAAATGAGATTGATTGCTTTCGCTAAACAACCTTTGCCCAACCAAAAATGAAACGTGATGAAGAACATTAATATGTAAAGCAGTTAGGAATGAAGTGAAGCGGTTAAATTGAGAATTATATAAACTCCATCTGAAGGAGTAGAGTATCTGAAGGAGAATCAGAGAGGTGTTGTAGTGAGAGGAGGTGAAGTCTAAGTGTTATATAACAGGAAGGTGGAAGTATAGACTAGTAGTGAGGCTCCGAGTATAGATTACTCGGATAAAGATTCGCTATAGTATTCTCTGCAGTTGTTCCAGATTCGGAGTTGCAGTTGATAAGAGATATTGGTAAGAGGCTGTTAGATTATTATTGGTGGGTTGAATTAAAGTGATAGAAAAACTTAACCTGGAGAGCATAATTATTGATGTCGTAGTAAATATATACGAATAAATTGTGAAAGTTGTTTTGGTGGTTCTGTAATTATTGGTGTCGTAGTATTTAATATTTGAAATTAGTGATGGCACAAGATAACGCCCGGAATGATCGGGTGTTACAAGGTTTATTTCAAAATTGCATAGAATTTTAGAGACAGAAAAATGACTTTTAAAGAAGATAAAAATGCAAAGGGAGAATAATACATAGTATAAAATTTATAATGTTTTTGGCTTCATTGCTTTGTTTTAAAGATTAAAAGTTTCTTAGTTAAATAAAACTTGTTGCATAAAGCTTCTTAACCCTTGAATAAAATGTTCATATAAGGAAGCTGTAATAAAAAATTTCGAAGCATCTAAGCGGACTTCGTTTTAAATTTCTAAATTAATATGTGGTTTCACTGATCAAATGTTTCTCCTCTTAGAAGAGTTCAGAATAAAGATAGTTCAGATCATCTTTAAATCTTCACCTTCAGATCTATAAATCAAAATAACTTCTTTTGAAATCGGAAGTTTTTATTTAGCATTTAATTTGTTTTAAATTAAGGATTTGGTAAAATGTGCTTGTGTTTTCTTTATATATTACACCATAGAATTGTTCTTTAATTTAAGGTGACTATTTTTACAATGGAAAGGAGGACGAAAAAAGTTAAGAAAAAAAGTACGAACTAAATAAATCAAACATTTCATTAATTCAAACAAAAAAATACACTAATTATGCATAAACATCCATTTTAATTACTTAATTAAACGAATATTTTTCTATTGAATGAATATTTTTTGTCAATGTACCAATTTCTAACAATATATTAGAAATTTCGGAGCAAGAAATATACTTCATATTGAATTTTAGGCTAAGTGTTGCAGCTAGAGTTTTAACATTCAATCTTGATTTCTCACTTGTCCAAAAATCATTACCAATGGACAAAAAAATTCTTTCAACTGCAGTATTAGTTACAGGGTAAGCACAACGTAAATTGAAGAAGAATAACTAAATTTTCATATGAAATATGTTTATTTTTTAAATGGTTAAACATTTCCACCCATCTTTTATAAACTTCAACAAGCTGATTTTCCAATTGTTTATCGGAATTTATACATATATTCCATTCCTAATTTTTTTAAAACTGACAACTGTCATCTATTTTAATATCAAGTATTTCTTTCAATAAAAACTGAACACAATTTTCAACACCTGCCCAATTTACTTACGATCAAATCAAAAACACTTTTGAAAAACTATTATTTCCTGTGATATTTGTTTCAGACCATTCTTCGACATATTGGAAAGATGTTTGGTAAAATTCTACACTTCTATGTAACACTTTTTCTTTATACTCAGATATTATTCCTCTAAGTTTGACAATTTCCTTTTTATTATTAAAGAAATAAATTTTTCTTCAAATTGTGATTTATATTGAAGGGCAAATTCGTTCGAAATTATACTAATTTCTGTAATTGAAATATGTTCACTTTCATTCTTTTGAATAATTTTGCAGAAAATAGATAGCTGATTATGTACAAAATGCATTAATATCTCCGATAATTCATAATTGAAAAGATTAAAGAATTTTTGGACATTTGTCTATACTTAAAAATGAATGGAGAGGTTCAAATAGTTGTAAAATACAGCATGTGTTTGAGCGAGTCATCTAACTTTTGAATATCCTAAAAGTTTTTTGCATTCAACATATGCGTAACAGTTTGGCGCGGCTTCTCTGAATAGAGATTAACAGATTATTTTAAAATATCGGAAAGGAGGACAGGAAAGAGGACACTTTTCAAGGAAGGACAAAACCTGCAAAAGGAGGACAATTGGTTACTTTATCTAATTAGATTTAATTAGCATTAAAAAAATGCATGTTTAAAAATATCTTCATAACAATCGTCATAACAATGCGGGCTTTACTTCTGAAGATAAAATTTCTGTTATTCAAAAAATTAGATTAACTGTTGGGGACTATACCTGCAATCTGAATGTTATCAACATTCTGTAACTTTCAAACTTACATGTTCATATTTATAACAAAGCTGTAGATGTTATGTAGAGTTGAGTTGAAAAAAAAATGAAATGTGAGACTTTAATAAACCTTGTTATTTTAATATATATATACATACTATATTTTCAAAAAAAAAGTCCCCCCCCCACGAAAAAAAGGAAACAATTATTGATATAAATATGTTACTTCTTACCTTTACTCTTTTATTGTCATTATTGAGTTGCGATGGTGATTCCATTACGTCAAGACGAAATGTTCTAAAATAACTTTGGAATACACAATATTTTAACTATTTTCCACACTCAAAACAGATCTCAACAATATTGAAATTGAACCCAAAAGGGATTGCGTTTTTCCGCTGATAGGGTGAAAAACATGGAAGTAGGAGGAGTTACTGCTTTGAGAATAATTAGCAATAATAAGTTTTAGTTGCGTTAAAAAAAAAACGAAAAAAATCGTGGAATGACAAATTTATAAGGAAGTTGAAATGAAATAAATTGAACGATAAAACCTATTTCTCAGCACGGGGAAATGTATGAAAACTGCGAGTGATTGGTTTACGCGGAATTCTAATGATAGAAGGGATGTAGATTAATTCGAAAATTTTTCAGACACTTTAACTCTAGTTAAATTTAACTTTTCGGATTCATTGATTATTATCATCACATTTAGAAGCTTCTCGAAAGCTATTGGAGATAAACATTTTAACACTGAGCCACGGCCAAATGGCGTGGACAATGCCTGGACTAATCATCCCAATTTCCTATTTGTCCCCCCCACACACACACACCAGTAAAGATTTTTGAGTCCCGATAGATTTAACGTTCATCAGACTCGCTCTACTAAAGTTCTTTTATTGAATCAGGACTCCAAAACCAAATACAAACAGCTGCAGAGAGATGTGTTATGTTAGTTAGTTAGTGAGGTTGATTTATAGTACTCCTTTTTATATGCCTTTTTTAATATATTATTGAATATATCAAAATATGAACACATATTTTTAGGTACCATTTATTTTTATTACCTTCAAAGTTTTTGAATATTATTGAGTTCCTATTATAATTCTATGTTATTTATATATGTGTAATTTAAATTTTGTACTTATGCGTGAGAAAAGTTATATTATTCGCGAATTTTTCTTTACTAACTCCAGGGACATTTTAAGAACTTGAATTTATAAAATTACAATTTCTTTCCAACCATAATGAAGAGTGATAAGGTAAATTAAAGGAAGGTAAGAAATGTAGTGAATATGACATTGGATATTCTATGTTTAGAGCTAATAAACTGTGTTACCTTTCTCTTTTGTATCTTCAATTGCAATAATTTTGTATCTTCAATTTTCTGATTTCTTTTTTTCGGAAGGAAGTGTTTGAACATATTGACTATATAACAAGTAATATAAAAAAAATTAAAGTCAATTCCTACTTAAGTCAACAAAGAAAATTTTTATTTTACTTACTTTTTATTAAATAATTACAATTAATATAAATATGTATATACATGTGACAGATTCACAATATTAAGTAGGAAAATAAATTTTTTTTCCAATGATCTACACGCTTCGTCACTGACGGTATTTATTCCTAAATTTATATCCTGCTAAACATTTTATATAAGAGAAAAAAATTTTCTCCCATATAAAACTAAAATTAATTATTTGAAAATATTTTTTCTTCATCTTAATTTAAGTTAGTTAATTTCTTAAGTCATTCGGTAAATTAAAATGTTGGAACAGTTTAGTCCAACCACCTTCGGTGACAGGAATTATTTCGTGGTATTTTGCCTAATGTGGCTACCTTGGTCCGCTTCACGGACTTCACGTTTAGACAAAAAAAAATTCGATATAAAAACCAACGTTTTTAAAAACAACGTATTTATATGGTGGCAAAGTTTATTAGAGAAAATTATTGAAATATTAGTTAAGACTGTTAGTTATTTTTAACTTTAAAATTTACTTAAAAAGAGACATTTGTGAGCGTATTAAAAAATTCTTAATACTCATAAAATCAAAACATGCATTTGAAAGTTTATAAGTCATTCTATTAAAAAAAATGAAAACCAGAATTCAGAAAAAGTTATTGTGATAAGACATGGTGCCAAATATTGGAAACTTTCTTTCTTGCGAATGATTACTGACTAAAAGTCAGCAATCCTTACTATCTCGGAGATAGTAAAGGAGAGATAGTATCACCCCTTTGTGAGTACAAAAGTTTTACGATACTTCATGCGGCTTGGGGAGTGCCCGGTGTTCCCAGAGGGGGAAATAAATTTTTTCCTCAATCCTAAAAGCGCCGAGAGGAAAGAATATTTTGACTTATTAAAATTATTGAAATATTAGTTAAAACGTGTCGCAAACGTCTAAATTCTGCATTGTTAGGCGAGTACGAACGATTCCCAAAATTTCAAAGCTCTACCTTGATGGGAAGTTGGTTAAATTAACGATCGAAATCGACACACACACACCAAGTGAAATTCAGAAAAACGTTGTAAAAATCACCAAGTTTGGCAATTTTTAAAATCGCGCCAAGCGGTTGGGCTAAACTGCATTTTCCCCAATTAAATTTAATTAAATAAATTAATATTTGAAAAAACTGTATTAACATCAAGTGTCATCCACATCAATGTCCTGTATTTGAACTTGAGTAAATGAATAAAAAATTATTTATTAACGATTGAAAATTTGAATATATATATATATATATATATATATATATATATATATATATATATACAGAGAGAGAGAGAGAGAGAGAATAGTAGGAATTTAATTAAGACTTCAAGATGGCTGTAGAGTTATATTATGAAAGAAATACGTCACAAAGGGAATGGGTAAAAGTCGAAATTTATGGCGTTGGATCGAAATCTGGCCTATAGTATACCGAACATGTGTATATGTGATCTCGAAGTTAGAAACTGGAAATAAATATAAAAATAGTTTGGCAAAAAGGATCGAAAAGGGAGAAGGATTGTTAGAGTAATTCGGGGACCCTTGATCCGTGTTTATTCAGTAAATCCCATAGGATCAATGGAACTCATAGAGTTCATCTCGGTCTTAATTCCCATACTTACCTAAACAAGTTAAGTCCTTAAGGTGATTGTGAGAGAAGAATCCATCAGGTTCGTGTATTTTGCAAAAGTCAATAGTACAAAAAAGTTTGAAAACAGCTGTAATCTTTGGTAATCATACGTAAATCATAATCATTTTGAAGAAACTCTTATGGTTGTAATGTTCTTAGATACAATAATGTAATACGAAGTAACGAAATTTACTTGTTTAACATTCGTTTGATTCATAAAAAAAACCTATGATAGTCACACATAATTAATTGAGATCATACACCTTTTTTCTCAGAATTTTAAAAGTTTAATTAGTCAATTTCAGAAGTTAAGTTAAAAGAAATGTAATTAGTTAACTCTGTTTTGAAGTATTAACATCATATAGTTATTTCAAAGTAACACTGGCTTCTTACAGCTTCTTGAGTATGTAAATATGATTTGGAATGATGAGCCTTACCAAATATGGCATTTGTTACGTAATTCCTGTCTCTTCATCGGCATTTCTGCCAGAGGGACCTGTTTAAGCGTGAAGGTACTGGCAGACGAGAAGCCAAAGGTGTGAGTTGCGGGAGGCAGAAAGAACCTGAAAACTTATCTGTAATTTTTGCAAATTTGCTGAGTTTGTTTTAGTTAAAGCTGTTAAGTTTTATGATGAATTTTTCTCGCTCCTCTATCCTCTTTACTATTAATCTATAATAATGTTACTCTGAACAACTAAAAATACTATTGATTTTTTATTACTTATAACGTTCAAAAACTTATTTTTTTATGTTTTTCTATTCTGAACAAGAAACCTCTCTTTAATTGTACCATCTTTATTCTCCTAAAAGAATATGAATAGCATTTCTCTAATTAAAAGTTTCACGGTTGCTTGTTAACTACCTGTTTATATCAGGTATTTGTAAGAATGAGTTTGCATTCGTCATATTTTAACACACACGAAACCTTCATTTCTTATTAAAAACTTCATATTCAAACAAACATTTTTTTTTAAATTACAATTTTTTAAAAATATTTCTTTATATTTGAGGGCTCTTAATGCTTCAACCAATCTTAATGTTTTTAAACATTTTTTTCTGAATTTCTCAGAAGTGTTTCGCTAAATTATTAGCATGAGTGTGTGTGAATTCGGTAGAATTAATATTATTTAAAATGATGCAATTATTTTTTTTTTCAGATACGCTGAAAAACAGCTATATCTACATAGATTTTTTAAATGTACTATTTATCCAAATCTTTATTTCATGCACAGAATTATCAATAATATTATATTAAGTAGCAGGAAGAAATTTCGGACTATTAAAAAAATTTAACATTTTATGTATAGGACCGTAATGAAATTCAGAATGCTCATATAAAGCAGCTTAAAATTTTGAAGATCAATGAAATGACGTAGCACGTATGTAAAAAAAAAATTTAAATAACTAGATTAATAATGCAGCTACAGCTATGAACTTGCAAACGTATTTTAGAAAAGTCGTATATTTAAAATATGACAATAAAATACTACCTATACTTTGGTATTTTTTAGAATGCAGTGTCCACTTAACTTTTCTTACAGAAACTTCAAAAACGTATTTAAAATTTGGAAAAAAAAAATTACAAAATCTCTATATAAATACAATAAATAAACAAAGATAGAATACGTTATAATGTTCTCTATGCATTAAAATTATGTTATGTTTATATCTCGAGCAGCCCTTAAGTTCGTATCTGACGTACTGCGAAGAATGATATTCGAAGGTTGAGCTAAATCATTCCGAGAGACGTCTTAGTCGGGGAAAAAGAAAGGATTCTCGATTCCAGTGGTTGAAGATGCAGTGGAGGGGAGGAACTGATCTTGGAAGACTTCAAAGCGTATCTTCAGAAGGAAACTTGTGACAGCGAAAACTTATTCTTTAGGTGTTCTGGAATTAAAGTGGAAAAGCTCTAAAGGCTGCCCAATTGGTTGTTAAGAAATCTTTATGTTATGTGGGTGGAGCTTTTGCTGTGCAGAGTTAATCGGCTGCCGAGTATCAAATGAGTTTAACAAAATATTGATAGTGAGAGATTCCAGACCATATTCTCGAACATCTATGCATCGCAGAGGGCTTCAACCTTGGATCTGGTAAAAAATGTTGTGTCTTGAGTAGAGATAAAAATTCGAGTGCTCTGTAATATGTGATCAGATGAAAGCTTACTATTGGCTTTGAAGATTTTGCTTCCGAAGAGAGAGATAATGGATTTATCTGGTGTTGATATTCGCATTTTCTATTATTAGTCTGGAAGCAGAGGGGAGTGTCTTTATTGGCTTCCCCAAATTGGGTGAAAGAGCCGGAGTTGGAGTTCCGTTTGAATGGGCATATTCAGCGATGAAAGAGAAATTAATTTTAGAAAATAGAATTCACTCCACTAAATTCCAAACGTTTCTCGCCTTGACACCTAAATTTAGATAGATTTTTAACTAATTTAGAAAAAAAAAATTCTGTAAATTTAAAGTCTTATTATGATGAGTGGGCAAATTTTAATTTTTAAAATCATAGATCTCGTAATTTAGGACCGTTGCCTTGGAAACGTATTATTTAAAAAAAATTATTTTAAGAATTTAAAAGGGGAAACAGATAAAATTAAGGGAAATTGTAAGAACCAAGTAGGGCTCTTCTTGGTTTTTATAGCCACACAAGGGGCTATTGTTTTAGTTGGATCACTCTTAGCGCACCAGATCACTTTCCAATTTTTTATCATTTTCTTCAATTTAATTACATTTAGCTTAAATATATTCAATTAAATAATTTATCGTTTGCTTTAATTTTAATTATATATACCTGATACAATATTCAATTAAAAAAATTATCGTTTGCTTTTACTTTAAATACATATAGCTGATATAATGTTTAATTTAATAATTTATCGTTTGCTGTATTTTTAATTACATTTAGCTTAAATATATTCAATTTAATAGGTTATCATTTCCTTTCATTTTAATATCGTGAAAGTTTACTATAGTTCATTTCTCGTTGATTTATGGTTTACTTTAATTCTTATATTTATTTGAGTAATTTAACAATAATTATAAGAAAAAGCGCACCTTGAGTGGTTAAATCGGTTCTTTGCAAAACTTCGCATAGAACTTTTTTATTTTTATTACAATTCGGTTGTAAGGAATATTTTTTCCAAGTTAATCATACTAATATTATTTGGGTCATTTAGGGTGCTGAAAATTTGTATTGTGGTCACAAGTGTGTTCCGTGGATAAGAATTACACCTGGATTTGCATCCATAAAAATTCTGCAAACTCAACAATACAAGAATGTGTTCAATTTGCGTTCCATGAGCACAAACTAAGTGAATTAAAATTTGAATTTTGATTGCTTAGAAATTGACAGCAATGACATTATTTTTGTCCATTAATGCTTCAACAAGGACGGGAGTTTTATTTGTTCTCCGTTTGTAGCTTTCATTTTAGACAGGTGCTTTAGCAGTACTAATAATTGCTTAAAAATGTCTACAAGGATTTGGATTAGTTCATTTACCTTATAAAAATCAAGTATGATATCCTCTTCATTGGGATACTTTGATTAAGATTTCGATTGTTTGTTGAGTTTGAGTAGCAATAATTATGGATATGATAATTTACTGGGTGAGTTGCTTTATTAATGAGTTTTCTTCTACTCAAATAGTACTTTTTCTCATATTTTAAAGAGCTCAAATGAGCAGAAATTTATCTATACAGGATTCCTTTGGATGACAATACGATAACTTAATTACAATTAATAAAAATTAATTGATTAAAACTAACTATTTTATGAATTAAATTTTACGTCAAGTTTCTCGCCAAGTCGCCAAATCAATCGCCAAACTGAAGGAGGCATTGCTTATGCTCGCTTTTGAGAATTATTATTTTGTTAAAAAATTAATGAAAAATACATTTTGAATTTTTATTTTAATTTTCATTGAAAAAAATAATAAGTCAATAATCGTTCTCTTTACAATGTTTAATTAAGCTAAAAAATGTTACACGTATTTATTTTAAAACATAAATTTGATAAACGTCAAATAATAAAATTAATTATTGAATAAATTCAATTTGACCCAACGTTAATTTTGCTCTTAAAATTTATGGTATAAAAATAATATTACGCGAAGTGTGAAATTTGAAAGAAAAGCCATGTTCAAAATACCCGTTTTTTAACTGTGTTATTATTTTCAAAGTTATTGTCATCTAGAGTTTTATTTTTAATATGACCTTAAGCTGTCCACAGGTTCCGAGTCATTTCCTATGGCGCCGAATGTTGGTGTAGAACTGCGACGTTTGTGAAACTGATGCTTTCTCTGAGAATGGTTCTTTAATGCAGAAACTTGTTTCTATTTTAATTTCTTTTGGGAGGTTTAGGATATTGCTCGCATACACCGTAGGGAATCATGTAATCTTTGTGGAAACGGTTGATGCAATCTGGGTCTTGAATTCTTCTGCAATGGAACAGTCGCAAGTAAGATATGGACAGCGCACTTTAGAATTCTTGGTTGCAGGGGGCAGATTTTTTGTAGAATGATGGAAATAGTTACATCGATGACATTGGATGATTTTTTAACTACCTTGGTGGTCCTCGACTTTTACGGAAATGCAATAGAAATTGTTGATTTCATATATTTTTTCTATTCCCTTTGTTTTTGGAAGCATAGCCATAAAAATGAGAAGAGGTAATTTGAATCTTCTATTTATCAGTTGCACTTTTCTTAATGGTTCGAAATCAAGTTAAGTAACATTCCGAAGACATGCTCTATAGCTGCAGTATCTCTAAGTAGGCCTTTAATTACAGATTTAATAGGCCTCTCTTGTTTGATACTAATGACGAGTTATTTCAATTTATCGTTTTGCGGGAAATAGTCAATGAGATGCTTACATTCTTCGGAAATTTTTACTCAAAGTTTTATGAATTCTCCGGATAGTTTGATGCGAGATTAGGGCATTTGGAGATTATTTCTTTCAGGTGAGCCCTGTAATTGTTATTCATCCTCTTTTATTTCAGTTTTGACGTTGATGTTCTAAACAGTTTCTGTCTAAGCAACCTCGTTTATTTGTTGTTTTTGAAAACTACTTAGCGTAGTTTCTATTCTCTCACTAGGGAAGAGAAGGTTCTATAATCAGGCGTTTTTCTTACCTTCTATTGAGGAAGGGATGTGGAAGTTCTGTGAAGGGATGTGGAAGCATTCTTAGTCTTTTACTTTAAGATTGTTATTATTGTTTCGTTTTTCGTGTAAGTTAGAGTGAGAGAAACATTCTTGCATCAAGCAAGACCGTTCCCAATGCAGGAAGATTTGAGAATGAGAAAGAGAGAGAAAAATATTTATTTAAATGTGAAGCGGAGGGGTTCAGATTGTTGATTCTTTGAATATTGTTCATACTGTGAAGGGGGTACATATTGTTGTTCCGGAAGGGAATCAAAGAATTTAATGGAGAGTCTTTGGATATATTTACAAAAAGTTGGAAGTTGAACAGCTTTCCGAGCTCGGTTTTACTGAAAATGCCCTTTAGTGTTTGAGGTCATTCTAAGAATAAAGCTTTGAGAAACTTCTAGAATAATAATATTTGATTTTGCCGAATATCCATTCACAGTACACTCATATGAGAATTGGTTTCATAACAGAAGTATGTAAAAGCACTTTGTTTTCTAGTCTCCTTTTAGAGTCCCTGTAAATTAGATAATACATATTACGTGTGAGTTTCCGTAGCACATCTTTCATGTGTAATAATTATGTGTTTTATTCCAAATTAATTTACTGTCAAGATATAGGCCTAAATATTTAGTTGAAATTTGATTACTATGTAGGGGTGCTTCATAATTTGGATGGCTGCATGTTTAACTTCCATATTATAAATATATTTGGCTTTTAAAACACTCATGTAATAAATAACTTTATGATGAAAATTATATAGAAATTTAGAGAAACACTTTTTGTTTGTTTTATTAAAAAGGTGAAACAATATGTAATTTATAGTATGAAATGAATGAAATTACAAAAAACAATGTTACAAATCAAAACAAAAAAAGCACAGTCATTTGCATGAAACTCTAAATACATATTTCTTTTTCTGAGCAACTTTTCTCTTCCGGATATCATTTCAAATCTAGAAATAGAATAAAATGCAGTCAACCATTACTCAAAATACTCATAATTATATCTTAATTATTTTTTTAGAAATAATCGAAGCATTTAAAATAATTTTTTTTCTTTGATTGCATACAAAAGAGCATTATAAATTTGTAAGCAATGTGTGGCTATTAAATAACGAGATAGACATTGCAAAACATTTTATTTTGATGTCGTATATATACTCATAGACAAAAAAATTAGAGCACCAAGAAATAATTGCCAGATCGTAACGAAAATTGGCATGAAGGTACATGTCGGGGAGATATGCAAATGATTAGAAATATAGTGTGATTGCGCATTAGGTATAGCCAGTAGAGGGCGTTTAACGTCGTTCTCCGCGGAGTATAAAACAGGTAACCAAAACTTGTTTGAGTGTGCTGAATCGTTTACAAAGGAAGAGCTGAAGTAGACATACCATTACGACGTTTTCGAAGACAATATCAGCAGCTTTCACAGTTTGAGAGGGGGAGAATCTTCTGCATGATGGAAGCTGGGTGGTCAGCTAGGCGAGTAGCCTGTCAATTAGGCAGCTCTGATTGTGTTGTGAGGAGAGTGTTGGGATCAGTGGATACAAGATATGTCATTTACACGAAGACCAGGCTAAGGACACCCTCGACAGACCAGTCGTCGAGAAGACCGGCACATCATCCGAAATGCACGCGTACAGTCAACTGCTTCATCGGCACCATCCAGACACAGATAGTATCTTCACTAGGGGCCCCTGTGCCTTCTCGAACCATACGAAGGCACCTGGCTGAAGGACATTTGGGATTGCGGCGCCCATTACAAGTGCAGACCTTGATGCCTATCCATCGACGCCTCCGTTTGGAGGGTGCCACGCACGAGGAAGCTGGACTGCAGTGGAATGGAACCAGGTCGTCTTTAGCGGTGAATAAAGATTCAATCTCAGCAGTGATGACAAACGTGTTCGTGTGAGAAAACCCCGTGGTGAACGCCTCAATCCTGCCTTTGCTTTACAGCGACACACCACTCCAACAGCTGGTGTGATGGTATGGAGAGCCATTGCCTACAATACACGGTCACCCCTAGTTTTAATCCGTGGCACCATAACAGCCCAGCGGTATGTCCATGACATCCTGCAACCCATGTGTTGCCACTCATGCAACTGCTCCCAGGAGCCCTTTTTCAACAAGACAATGCTCGGCCTCACACGGCAAGAGTGTCACAAGACTGTCTCCGGCACTGTTACTTCCCTTCCTTGGCCCGCCCGATCCCCAGATTTGTCTCCAATCGAGGGTATCTGGGATCATTTGAGATGGCAAGTTGGGCATCCCACGAGTTTTGTACGAACTAAATGAAAGGTTACAGAAAATATGGAACGAAATGTCTCAGTACATTATACAGAACTTGTACGCCTCAATGCCCGATCGCATCGTGCGATCGCGTATCGTGCGTTCAAATGTATCGCATCGTGCATTCGCGTTACAAGGGATTCAACAGGGTATTAAATCCTCCGTTCTTTTGCCTTTTTCTCTGAAATAAATGATCATTTTTCTTCCCTTTTCTAATCATTTACTTATATTAAAGTAGTCATTACGTATGTAAAATTTCGTTTCATTTTGACCACTCCTTCTTGGTGCGCTAATTTTTTTGTCCTTGAGTGTATTTACTTATCATTTTCAATACCCACCTCTCTTCTATCTCTACAACGCTTCATTTTAATCCACTGTTCGAAACAGTGCTGGAAGTCCTCTTCTGACGGCATCTTCAGAACGCATGCCGTTTCTCCTTCACAGCTTCAACAGACTCAAATCTAATTCCTTTTGATGCAGATTTGACCTTAGGAAACAGAAGTCGAATGGCCCCAGATCCGGTGTACAATGCGGATGGTCTAACACTGGGATAGTGTACTTGGATAGAAACCACTTGACAGACAATGTGGAATGAGCCAGCGCATTGTCTTGGAAGAAAACTTTGCCGTACGGATTCTTTGTCAATTCCTACAGTTTGAGAAATCTCATGAATACTTAACCGATGGTCAGATCGAACCAGATTACAGATTTGTTCGTTACTGTCAACCGTTTTTGACTTGAAAATGCATCTCGGAGTGAATAATCTTCAGCGTCTTCTCGGTTACCTTGAAAACGCTTAAACAACTCAAAAATACGTGTAAGTAATGAACATTCATTGTCATATACTTCTTTTAAAAATTTCAATAAACTTTTTTCCAAGTTTTGTGTGAAATTTCACAATTTGTTGCTCATTTATTATTATTCCGGTGGAATAACAACAACAACAAACAAATAAAAAACTCTGATGCAACCGTAGGCTACGGATTTTCAGATTTGTTTACAGAAATGAGAGGCACTGCATTCGAAAGAGAAGGCTTCACGCTAAACAGCTGGCGCATCCGCATTTCTCCAATAATAGCGTCAATCTCGTTATTTAATAGCCATACCTTTTTCAAATATTTTAGTATGATAACATAAAAAACAAGGATTTGGATTACATCAGATCTTTTAAAGTATTCTTTATTTCTTTAAAAAAAAATGCAATATCAGATCAATTCAAAAATAAATAATTCCTGAAAAATCTTTCTATGAGAAAATGTGCGGTTTATTTTTTTTATAATTTTTGACATTCCGAGATTCAGTAAACTTAAAGTTCAGAAAATCGTCTGAATTAGAAATAAAACAATCCTGTCTTTTCAATTACTTTCATTTTATTATCAAATTTCTATAAAGCCTAGGAGAAAGGAAAATACTTAGGCAATAACATTTGTAAAAGGATAGATACCAAATTCTTAAAATAAAATTACATTATCCAATCTATTTATGTAAATTGTTGTTCTACCTTATTTTATTCATAATGAAGAATTCACCATAGGGTCAAACTATGCAGTTTCATAAAAAAAAATTATTTTTGAGACTGACATTTCTGTCTCCTAATCCTTGAATAAATATGGGTAAACTAATTCTTAATTTGACTTCACCTTTATAGCATGCTTGGTAATAAACATGAGCATTTGCGTTTATAGGTATATGCATAAATTTAAAATTATTTAATATGAATTACTTTAAATTTGGCAACAAATTTACTGATGCAATTCATGAAAATGGCCTACAAATGATGCAACATTTTTATTATGATTGATAGTTAATTAAAATAATTCCATTGATCTCGGAAAAATCCAAAAATTTAAAATTATCAAATTTATTCCAAACAATTTTGATTGATCCAAATGTCTAGAATATCGTTTTAGTATCGATACACAGTAATTAATATTAATTTGCGAACAAATAATTAAAATAGTTTGAGGCTTTGCTGTTTCATCTAGGTTTAAAAGGTCAACATTTAAATTTTATTCTACAAAAGTAGGTATAGCATGTCAGTACTTGTGTCACTCTTTTAATTCAAAATTAAGATTCATTTAACTCTAATTTGAAAATTAGAAAATATGTTAAATTGCTGGAGAGATTTTGAATTGGAGATTTTAGAAACAATAAAAACCCAAAATCTATTTTTCGAAAATATTTGAGGTACCTATTCCTAAGTGTATTTTATATATAACACTGAATGACATAATGCTTATGGTATTGTGTATTTATTTTGTATTGTACATCACTTTGAAGAAATTTCTTCTATCTTCTGAACATTGAAATAATTTTCAATAGAATTAATTAATATTTTTATTTCACAATAAAAGGGATATTTTCTATTTTCCTGAAAACACTAATATGAAAACAATGATATTGAAAATGCGTTCATAACATATTTTAAGATTTGAAGTCTTTTGAAAAGCATTTTTGTTTGAAAAATAGGGAAAAAATGACTTTCTCTAATTGCAAATAAATTTTGAATTTCAGGTATTGAATTTGCAGTAATATTTTTAAAACAATTTACTCTAAATCAATAGTTTGATATTATGTAAAATATATTATCAGTTATGGCATAATTTGCCGTAATTCCATATATTTTTTAAATTAATTTTAGCTAGTATCATGAAGAACTTTCAGTCTATTTTTGTATCATATATTTCTACTTGTTATTCATAACTGGATACACAAAATAATGAACTACTGGATACAAATACAAAGAACAGATATAAATTTAGCAACGTACAAATTAATCGGTCTTTACTTCACAACAATTTTCTTTTAAGTGGAAAAAGATAAGACACCGTGGAAAACGAAAGTCAAACGATTTCGTATATAGCATACATGTTACAGGGGTCGTTTACTAAGGGATTGTATAATTAGCATATGCTACACAATTGTAAATAAATTTAATATTTGATGAATTCATGAGTCAGTTAACTTATTTCACATTATTGTAATTTTCTTTTCTTTTCAGAGTTTAGATATCTTCAAGAGTTTCTGATGTATGATTTAATCATTAACCATTTATTTAAATTTATATTATATTCGATACAAATAGAAATAATAGTTCTGCTTGACAAATTATGAAAACACTTAATTTGAAAAATCGAGGGACGGAAACGTAAAATGTGTATGCTTTTGGTGCTTAAAATATTTCCCAAACTTTTCGTTTAAATAGTTGTAATGTTTCGGATTCAGGAATCAGCAGACATTAATCGCATTTGAATGTGTATTGCTTTAATTAACATGTGCTGACATGTCGTTGTTTTGAGAAAATGGTATCAATGAAAATGCGTGAGCATAAAATAAAGGATGCATGGTGTTAGGTTCCAAAGATAGGCAATATAATAACTACATTTTAATTATAATAATTACATTTACTTTGCTTAAAATATATATTTACATTGCTGAAATATATTTAGTTTAATATTTTATCGTCTGCTTTTATTTCAGTATCCGAACAAAATATTATTGTTTGCTGTAATAAATTATTATTTGCTCTTTATTAAAATTTAATTTATGAAGTGATTTTGGTACTTTTTCATTTCGGCGGCGCAAGCGATAAAGTCGCCAAAAATGATACACCCGACTTTAAATAAAATTTGTGTTTACTGTGTGTTGCCGCCATTAAAGTCTTCTTGGAGAAATTTGTGCTGGCGAAACGGAAAAGTGCCATAATTTTTATGGCAGAATCGTATGGTTTTATTATTTTGGTGTTAAATTTGGCAACGAATTTGTATTTTAGAATGATTTGCTTGTGAAAATAAAAATGCATAAGGAATGTGACTAGGAATTTCCTTTCTTGCAGTAATTCCTTCCTTGCAGCCTGAATTTCGGGAGTAAGCTTACTTTACGCTAATTATTAGTCACCCTGAATTAGATGGAGCCATGGCCTCAGACGGCACAAAGGTAGGGGCGACAAAGACAGGTTAAGATGGCTAATCCTATCATCAGCATCAGTTTGGGATCATTCGAAAAGATAACTGTGTTGGAATCCACAGGAAATAGGTATTTACGCAGTATCTTAAAGTAATTGAACAAGTCGAAGAAGTTCAAAACAGAGTCGTAAGATTTGACTTGAACAAATAAACTTACTTTTCTGTGAAGTTAAATTAAAACTTGTCAAATAAAAATTCAAAAGAAAATAATTAATTTCACTTTTTGAATTTCGAAAAGGGCGGGGCCGGCCGCAATCTGTGTTGGCCCGCAACAAAAGCAATTTGTGTTTCCTCTAGGTTATCTGTATAATTGTCCATAAGCAATTCATGGACGTGATGGTGAATAATTGAATTTTAATTTCAACTGTTTTGTTATTTGGAAGAGTATTGCAGCGTTGATATTGTTTATTTTATACTTTGATAAAGCTACACGCTTTTTTAGCAATTGTAAAGTCAAAGTTATTTGTTTTGTACAATTCCTCGAATAAATAGAAGTGTTAAAGTAAATGTTTGTTTTGGATATATTTAAACTTTTCAATTGTTTTGCTGATTTATCCATATAGAATTTTATCTACTCCTTTTACGTATTTAACAACAAGTAATGTAATTTTACGCACGAGCAAAACATTCGTGATACTATTTTTTTTTATCTCTATAGCAGGCTGCAATTACAGGATTCGCACCGGGTTACAGAAATCCACGCTACATTACTATTTCAATATCTTATTAAAATTCTGGGCAAGATAAAGGCCAAATCCATGCTACACAGTAAATCTGGGAAAGAAGATTAAGAGTCATGAAGCTTTAGTGCTCCAGCATCACTGTAAGCATCACTCATAAAGTCATTTTACTTCACATTAAATACAGTTTATTTCGCATTTTATTTAAACTTACTGAATAGAAGAAATAACTTTTAGCTGTAAATGCATTCGATTCCGCTCATCTTACTTGTACTTTTAAACGCAGAACGACTTGAGGGAATCTTAACTACATTTTTTTTTCCTTAAAGATTTTCTTTAAGATATAGAATTTTTCAGCTGATCGAAATTCTTAACAATACTATGTTGATGATTATTTCTAAGAATGGTAAATTAAATATAATCATGTATTTTATTTTAAACCAGTGCAGTACTTTATTTAAAAGTAATTAAATAAATATCTAATAAGGATGAATATTACATGCAATGCTTTTGTATATAAATATTCTAAATATATCGCACGAAAGAAAAAAAGAAACTTGAATATATATGTATTTATGAACACATATAACATAAATTGGCTTAGGTAATAATGATAAAATACTTACTGTTCTCTAATTGAGCTCCAATTTTCCTTTTAGAAAAGTACCGAGTGATTAAATAGGCACCATAAATAACTGAGTAAATTAAGGCACTGCTACCAATCACTTTAAAAGCCATTCTCCCTCCATAAACGTTCATGATGTACCCTCCTAATGAGGTTGAGATCATTCTACCTATGAATTTGAAAGTACCAGTAACAAATTAAATTAAATTACTTACTTACTTACTTAATTAATTAAATTTATTTAGATATTAATTAAATTAATTATTAAATTTATTCATTTATTAATTAAATTAATAAGTAAATTTATTCATTTATTAACTGAATTAATAATTAAATATATCCATTTATTAATTAAATTAATAATTAAATTAAATTTAATTAGTAATTAAATTAATAAATTAATTAATTAAATAAATAAAAGTAATTAATTAAATAAATAAAATTGAAATAATTGTATCAAAATAATTAAATTAAATTGAAATAATTAAATCAAAATAATTAAATTAAATTACTTAAATTAAATTGAAATAATTAAATCAAAATAATTAAATTAATTAAAACAAATAAAATGAAATAAAATAAAATTAATTAAATGAAATAAAATAAAATTAATGAAATGAAATAAAATAAAATTAATTAAATTACTTAAATTAATTTAATTAAATTGATTAAGTTAAAATTAGTTTCATCAAAGATTTTTTTCACTTTAACTTAGACTACAAAGAAATTCTGTAAGTTAATGTGTAATAAAATAATACCACATCATCTATTAATTTTAAATCGTAAAATAATTTATCATAATTAAATATTTTCTCTCCTTAGAACACTATTAAATTTTAATTTCTATTTGAATAATCAATCTTGTAATTTGACATATAATTACTTGTGGGTTCGTAACATATTTGGAGGTTAAGTAACATAGTTTTACTTTGGACGAAAACAGATTACGTTATTTTCACTTTAGTTAATTATATTATAAGCGAAAATGATCATTTTTTGATGACTTAAGGATAAAAAAAAAGTTCGCTTTAATCGGTTTTCTTGAGTCATATTTTTCACTGAGAGGTTCCAGCCAAATATTAACTATCTTTTTTTATCATTAAATAATGGGTATCATATGAAATTAATTTATATGATAGCAAATAAATTTGTTTAATTATTAACTGTATGACAATAAATAAATGAGACTTTGATGAAATACAGTGGGTTACCAAGTTAATGTCAGTTGCATGCATTCATAATTTGTCCTTTTAAGTACATTTGACGCAAACATTACTGGTTCAAATGGTGAAAGATTACACTTTTACGTTTTTTTTTTTAAATTTATTTTTAATATTGAATTTAATTTTCTTGAAATTACAATGCTTTTGACTCATTGTTAAGATTTGCAGAGTTACAGAGATTACCTCTCGTTGCAAGTGGCATGAAATGGTTAAAAATGCCTCGTTTTGACAGAAGAATTATGAATATTTGCTTAGAAAATGGAAACACAAAGTGCTGCAAGACATCCCAATTGATTCAAGAAGTTAGATTTACTATTTCGAAAATAACCACCCAAAGATGGTTAACAGAAGGAAAATTGTCAAGGCATAGTCCAGTAAAATAATCAAATCTTACTCAGGTAATAGAGTTAAATCGTCTTACTTAAGCTCAAGTACATCAACACATCACGATTGAGGGCTGAAATAGAATGTTATTAAGATTATTGGAATTATTATTTGTTCCTGACTCCTTTTTTTCAAGCATTCATAAATTTATTTCTTAAATATCAAATGTATTTCTCAAACGAGTTCGCGTGTGTAATTCTGGTAGTAATACCTTATTTTAACGACACCCTGGAAAAAACTTATATTCTTATTTCATTGTCGAAAGGATAAAGTATCCCATCAAAGTTATGGTGTGGTCTCTGATGAGATCCAAGGGATTTGAATGAATTCACGTTGTGCAAGGAATCATGAGACAAGACCAATATAAAGAAGTAATGCGAACCCAGCTTCAAGAATGATATCCAAAATGGCGGAGATTTCTTTTTATTCGTGATTCAGCGCCTTGTCATAATGCAAGAAGTATTACTATGCTGACATATTATTCCAATTTTCCCCCGGAAAGGTAATTTTTGGTTATGAATCATATCGAACAGTTTGAGCAAAACACAAACCATGAAATTGTCAAATAAATAAAAACAATTAAACAACAATTAATAGAGAACCTAATAAATGTGGGGCATCACAATACCCATATAAAATAAGTGCAAAATAGGGAGTAGAAAGCATGCCCAAGATCGCTAAATCTTTAACAGAGGCTACAGGAAAGAAAGTATTAATGTTGTACACTATTAATTCTGTTATATTGTATTACATTAATTTTTTTATCATCTATTGTCGTATTTCTTGAGCTGGATGTACCTTAGACATAATTAAAAAGAAATATGAAGAACTAGTATAACATTTTCGTAAAAATTTTATTATTAATATATATAAATTCCTATACCATTATGAGAGTCCACATTAGTTTGATAACACAATGCAGTTGCAGAATTCGTGTAAGTTAGGCACACTTATAATGTACCTCTCACTACACAATATTAAAGTTCCATAGGTTATTTGCACAATAATACACTTACTCAGTGGACTGTATTAAATATATCTCTTTAATAATTCACAAGACACCTGCACGTGGTGCAGGTGTCTTGCCGCTCTTCTCTCAGTTGCGGTTATAATCAACAGTTACCAACTCCTTATTTAAAGGTGGCGTGGTGATAGCACATGCAAGCGTTAACATATAGGATGAATTAAAGTCTATAAGGTAACCTCTCTTTAATCAATCATACGACCTTTCGAGCCGTCCACTTTGGAATACTTTCTCGTAAATTCAGGAGTTAGTTGACCTTGACTGCATACTCACGCCACTTGCATTTTTTCCCATTGTTTAGCGTTTCATTAGATTTTCATTTCAGTAAAGTGTTTCTTGCTTTATAGTGGGTAACATATCCAGTGTGTACAATATTACAACTAAATACGTGCAGTGTACTGCACAGTAAAATGTTCTCGAAGACTAGCAGATGCTCTTCAAGTTCTAATAAAACAGTTAAATGTAAGCATAAAAATGGAGTAGCCCGTTGCAATGTATTTTAACTATCGTGTTGTATGAATTATTTCTTTAGTGCTGTGCATTTATTAATGTAAGAATATTCAATTAAATTTATGTTCAGTATCTGGATTTAATTTTGCAGATGCTAGAATGAGACGAAATATTTTGTCGGATGTTTGCATTATCTACATAAGTTCAAAATGTATTTAAATACTTCATAAATACATAAATACATGTTTTAATACTTTATATCTGATTTATCCTTGGTATTCCCGTTAACACTCGATAATCTGATACGGCCGTAGCGGCGAACGTGCCAGATTAAAAAGATTTTCAGCAGTTACTTTTTTAGTTAATTAAAGAATGTACAAAACTCTCAGATTGAGAGGTATTACAAAATAATTGCATGTACAGGGGGAAAAATGCACTAGAAAAAAAAGTAATTTTATTGAAGAGGGGAGAATAAGCAAGTGTCAGTTTCTCAGTCGCATGCATGCAATCCAATCTGTGTTAGCTGTAATAATAAAGTCTAGATGGCTTAATCACCAGTCTCAGTTCGCCACGCCAGAAGGTTTGTACAGAAAAATCTTGAATAAAGAGAATGCCTTTTTCATTTTTTAACAGTAAGTGCCTGATTCATAAAAAATTTCTTCCAGGGAAAAAAAGCAATAATTAATGGTAACAATTTCAAGGATGTTCTGATGCGCGTATAGCATAAGACCCAACGATTACATCTAGAATATGCCATTGCGTGTTCTTGGTACCTTCTCCATGATAATTCCCTCCCACGTTCGGCACTCTTCTCCAAAAAGTTCCTGGCTAGTAGAGGAGTGGTATGCTTTGTTCATCCGTTTTACCAACGTGTTCTTTCTCCAGTAGAAAGGGCACGTTTCTGCTCCCACACCAGAAAAGAGCTCCAAAAGGAGAACGATATTTGGATAATATAGACAATCAGAACCAAATGACGAAGATTTTCCATCCGTTACTATAAAAGGACTTTATTCGCAGTTTTCAGAAACTATACAGTCATTGTCGAAAGTGAAAAAGTATTATTGGGCATTAGTTAGAAAGAATGTAAGTCGTTTTCCTGATTTAAGTAAGATGTGAGAATCTTTCATTCATGAACGTATTGACCAAAAATTTTACTGCCTTACTTAATATATATATATATATATATCGTCCTCGTCATTTGACCAAGGTTCAAAGTTCCGTGGTCAGTCGCCAATAGTCCTCTTATTGCTTCTAGTGTGACGGTAATAAAACCAATTAATGCTTTCATGCAACCAGTCCGAATGTTTTTATGTCTATTTTAGAAATCAGCAGTTATATAAGCATGATTTAATTTTAAAAACTGTTTTTTGAAGTTCACTCAATCATAATGGGGAGGCAATGTATAAGCAGCTAAAACTGACATCGTAAGTATTTATGCAGCTTGCAGAAAGATGAGAAGAAGGAGAGATAAACGGTTAGAGCGAGCTTTTATACCCAGTCTAACAAGAATCCCTCAGAATTCCGCTGAGCTTTCAAGTATTAGATGCTTATGATACTAACACCCAAAGCGCTATTTTACAAAGCGAAGGTGACAGCTGCAGTTAAAAAATGCATGAAAGTTGGTTAGGTTTACTTAGTTAAGTCTAAAAATTAGTATGTTCGGAAAGGGAAAAGAAAAGTTAAACAGAAGAAAAGAAAATGATTATACGGGTTCATCACACACATATACATACACATGTATATAATGATTATAAGTCTCTCTTTTCTATCATAGTCATCTTGGATACTGAGTAAATCAAAGGGTTTACTTCATTTTTTTCTTCTCTAATATAAAAAGTTAATGAACTGAAATAAGCATGGGAAATCATATTGAAAATAAATCACAAGAAAAACAATTAAACGCTTCAATATGAATAAATCTTATATAACAGGAATAAATATTTCCATATTCATGAATTATTTTGTTTTTGTAACTAATAAGCCTTTTAGTGGAAAGGTTTTAAAAAAAGGATTTTTTATTTAAATGTTATTCCTCAAAAACTGAGTGTAAATTTTTAAAGAAATCAAGTCGTTTATTTAGAGTGAATATTTTTTTGAAAACTATATTTATCACGGATGGATTGCATCGAATTATTTAGATTTCCTTTTCTTGTTACAATATGATATTGTGACTTTGAGCTATTCTTAGTTTTCCCTTCTCTAATCTTGAGGACTTTTTTTGTAATTTGAGTTACATGAAATTCAAACTCCTAGCCAACCAATTGAAACGTGATTATATAACTTATCCCAAGATGTGAATTGTAATGAATTGAATTAATTGTATTGACATATAAGCAAAATAAGAATTATAGAATTGAAAGAGATATTAGGGGCGATAGACGATTATGAGAAACCTATTGATATTTGTAAGTTAATTGGAAAGAATGTTGCAGTTAATTGTTTGTAGAAAAACTGATTAGAAGTGACATCTGGTTATGAAGTAATTGGAGCCGAATCTACTGTTTTCAAAAAGTGTCTCATTTGGTGCGAGTGAGTTCGTAAATAAGATTTTATAATTTAATTATATGTTGGGTTTCAGGCGACTGAAGAGAGATTCCAAAGAGAGTGGCTATATATATTCTGTGAAGATAGTTTATAAACTAAGTTGTCCTTTTCATGACGTCTGTTCAGTTGGAATTTTGTATATTGACTCTTTAATTAACTTTTACGATGTTTGTAGAGTTAAAAAGTCAAGGACAGCCGCTACAATATGAAAGCAGGTGACAATCCCCCACACATTATGCCACAGAGAGCAAGCGAAGGGAGATTGGATTGGATAGTGATTCAAAGAGGAAATTCCAGAACAGTTTCAAGTAGTAATAGTAGTTAGCTAGTAGAAGGATGTAGACTTTCACAGTTATTCTTCATTCTGGGTCAGTTTGGAACGAAATAACTAAAACCATGAATATGTCTTTGAGATAGGAAAGATTTAAATAGAGATGAGATGTGCAGAAATAAAATTATAAAACTTATCATTGTTCTTGCTGTATATGTTAGTGTTTTACCTACTTACGTTCCTTTGGAAAATTACATACTTATTTTTGAAACACGAATAAGTTTACACCTATATGTATGTGCCTTTTTTAAGTTATACGTGCTTGCCGTGCATCAATTATATTTTAATTAATTAACTTATTTAACTTATTTCTTCATGTAGAGGTCGACATAAATATTAAGAAGGATTAGAAATTTAGACATACATATAACGAGTAAATACATTTTATTGCGTGTTCTCAATTTTACTGCTTAAATTGAATTTATTGTTTGATGATTTTGTTTATCGTGGAATAACATTTATTTTTCTTAACTGGTTTCTTTCTTTTTCAAAATATGTTAGAGCATACCTTTTACAACCCATTCAAATATTAGTATAATAGTTTATAAAAAAAACACAAGAACCTCAACAAAAACAGAAGTTCTGTGTGATACATGACATTCCCTCATTTCACAAAAAATTTATTATACATATATATATTTAAAGTTGGTATAATTCAAATAATTATGCTTTGTAAGAGATGATTTTTACAAATTTTCAAAACCACATGTTTCAATATTACCAAGAATTTTTAAGTAAATTACATGTAATTCTGTAGCAATAATAATTATTTAACAATTACTGAAAACTTTCTTAAGTATGGTGTTTCTGAAATTCAGATGTAGAAGCTCAAGTTAAGGTATCACTAATTAGCAACAAACGATGGTAAATAATGAAGAGTAAGATATTTTTTTAAATATGTATAGGCAGTGTGTTGCAGATTGCAATTTAATTCTGTATAAAATTTGATAACATTACAAAAGTTACAAAATTACTAATTTTAGACCCTCCCTTAAAATGTCAAAATATTATTCTTAGTTTTTCAAAATTTCACAAGTAAGAGTTTAAGTTACGATATTTTTAATTATTAATTTTTTTTTACAAAAACACAGTTTAGGGGAAGAAGCTTATAAAGGTATATCATTTATCATCCGCTATGAGTAACATGAAACTAAGGATAGTTTTAAAATAATAAGATTCCAAATATATCTTAACAAAACTGTTGTATAACTTTAATTTGTTAAAAGTGCTGTTTTCCCCGTAATTTTAATCCTTAATTATAATCTTCTACTTATAGAAAAAGTTAATTGTAATCTTCTTCTTATAGAAAAAGTTAATTATAATCTTCTACTTATAGAAAAAGTTAATTATCTTATAATTTACTTTAAAAAGAACAAGACGAAAAAATTTTACTAACCGACATTATATTGAAGAGCGCATGCTAAGACTTTCATCGTTGCTTGTAAGCCGTCCGGAGCGACTTTCACTACAAATGATAATACCGATACCCAAAACAAATGATAAGTTAAAATAAATGTTGACTGAATAATCACTGCTATCCAAGGTTCTTGTATGAGAGAATATGCGAAACCCGAAACAGCATATCCGAGTAAGGCAAGGACAAAAAGATTCTGTTCTCCAATCTTGTTTATCCACCATCTAGAATAATACAAGAAAGGCAATCCATACAGAGATGGAATTCCGCTACATAGGCCAAGCAGAAAATCTGAGGCGCCTATGTCCTGTAAATACCAATTTCTGAACATCTGTTGAAAACCAAATGAAGATCCTGACACTAATAAAAGGAGAAGAAACAAGACAATATTAATGTCTTTAAATAATTTTATGAACTTTTTCCCCATTTGCTTTGCAGGTTTATTCAGTTTCGTATTCACTAAGCACAATGCAGCAGCACTCAGAGAAGTGCAGACAACTATAAAATAAAATACAGCGGAGTAATTTTTCTCACTGGAATTAGAATATAATACATTCAAAAGAAATCCAACTGTCATTGGTCCACTTAGCATGCCTAACATGGACCATATTCTCTGTCTTCCAAAGTCGGAATCATGTTCTACTGTTAAATCCATTACGGTGACGTCGAAAAGTTTAAATAGTGTTGAGCGAGTAAGATCATACACAATGAAAGCAATGCAATAAATCAATATCCAGATTTCTTTATTTTCTGTGCAATTTGTTGACGATTTACTGGTGCAACTTAAAATGGATGATTCACACTCTTCGATTCTGCAAGTTGTCAAGTTTTCAATTGCAGTATTTTTTAAGTTCAGATTGTAATGACAAATATGAGAGTTATTGCTAAGCATATATTTTTCTACAATTATATCCTCACTGGTATAAATATTGTTGACATGTATGCAGTTACTCTGATATTCACTATAAGTAGAATTTCTAAGGCTAATCTTGAAGCATGATATATTTTGTGTGTCATTATTTAAAGCCCTACAATTATAATCAGCTGGGAAATGAGAACTGTCCTTCTCTTGGCAAGTGAAATTCATTGTATTGGATCCACATTCAGTTACTTTCGGCATCAGTGTGAAGGATAACGTAACAAGTAAATAAATTATAAAATATCCTATCATAATTGGTTTTGTTCTGCCTATCTTATCGGCAAATATACCAGCTATTACACCACTGAAAAACTGTAATGGTACACTGATTGTACTGATAATAGCAAAATCAGCTATTTTGATACCTTGATGCTTTAGGAATACTGGTACGAAAGATATTGAAGAATAACTGGCTGCAAAAAAAGGATTTTTGTCTTAGTAAATAATTAGCACTTAAATTTTTTAAGAATATATATATATATATATATATATATATATATATATATATATATATATGTTGTATATATATGAAAAAATGTTTAATATAAAAAAAAAAAATCTGGAATCAAGCACTCAAATTTAAACATGAATTATATACAATAAATGGATGAAAAATAGAAACATTGTAACATATAAATGCTTTAGACATGCTAAAAACTCATCACTCCACTCTCTTCTCCCACCAAAACTGAAAAAAATATACTATGTTGCATATAAGTTTTCCCCTTCATTTTCAAACTTTGTAAAATTCTTTAAAAATCATTATGAATACAAGCATAATCTATTTTATACATTCAGAAAAATAGTACGGGTAATGCTCAAAATATAAATTTATACTTAAATAGGTTTTTCATAATAAGTATACATATATGAAATTAAGTTATTTTACCATTGTATAATTTTTAGCAAAAACTAATGCCGTTAAATGTATCAAACGTGCTTTTAACATGTATTACGCATGAAATGTACAAAAGTTTTGTTCTTTATTTGTTTGAGAGCTAAAGAAAATACACAGAACAAAAATGTACTACGTAAAGGCAGTATCAGAAGGTTAGATATATTTAATATATATACACTCATGGACAAAAAAATTAGCGCACCAGGAAATAATTGCGGGATCGTAACGAAACTTGGCATGAAGGTACATGTCGGGGAGATATTTAAATAATTAGAAATGCAGCGTGATTGAGCTTTATAACCGGTAGAGGGCATTTAACATCGTTCTCCGTGGAGTATAAAACAGGTAACCAAAGCTTGTTTGAGTGTGCTGAATCGTTTACAAAGGATGAGCTGATGTAGACATGCCATTACGCCGTTTTCGAAGACAAAATCAGCAGCTGTCGCAGTTTGAAAGGGGGAGAATCAGCGGCATGATGGAAGCTGGGTGGTATGCTAGGCGAATAACTCTTCAATTAGGCCGCTCTGATTGTGTTGTGAGGAGAGTGTTGGGACCAGTGGATCCGAGAGATGTCATTTACACGAAGACCAGGCTCAGGACGCCCTCGACAGACCAGTCGTGGAGAAGACCGCCACAACGTAAGAAATGCACGCGTACAGACAACTGCTTCACCGGTTGCCATCCAGGCACAGGTAGCACCTTCACTAGGGGCCCCTGTGTCTTCTCGAATCATACGAAGGACCCTGGCTGAAGGACATTTGGGATCGCGGCGCCCATTACGTGTGCTGCCCTTGACGCCCACCCACCGACGCCTACGTTTGGAGGGGTGCTGCGCACGAGGAAACTGCACTGCAGCGGAATGGCACCATGTCGTCCGTAGCGACGAATCCAGATTCATTCTCAGCAGTAATGACAATCGTGCTCGTGTGTGGAGACTCCGTGGTGAACGCTTCAATCCTGCCTTTGCTTTACAGCGACACACCACTCCCACAGCTGGTGTGATGGTATAGGGTGCGATTGCCTACAATACACGGTCACCCCTAGTATTGATCCGTGGTACCATAACAGCCCAGCGGTATGTCCATGACATCCTGCAACCCCATGTGTTGCCACTCATGCAATGGCTCCTAAGAGCCATTTTTCAACAAGACAATGCTCGGCCTCACACGGCAAGGGTCTCACAAGACTGTCTCCGCACTGTTACTTCCCTTCCTTGGCCTGCCCGATCCCCAGATTTGTCTCCAATAGAGCTTTTCTGGGATCATTTGAGACGGGAGTTGGGCATCCCACGAGTTTGAACGAACTAGAGGCAGGGTTACATCAAATACGGAAAGTAATGTCTCAAGATATCATACAGAACTTGTATGCCTTAATGCCCGATCGTATCGCATCGTGCATTCGCGCTACAGGGGGTTGTACAGGGTATTAAATCCTCCGTTCTTTTGGCTTTTTCTAGAAAATAAATCATCCTTTTTCTTCGATTTTCTAATCATTTACATATATCAAAGTAGTCACTTCGTATGTAAGATTTCGTTTCATTTTGACGACTCTTTGGTGAGCTAATTTTTTGTCCATGAGTATATATATATATATACAAAATGGTGGCCAAAATGTGCACTCCTTTGGAAATATGTATATTTCTTAACTTTGTATACTTTCAGAAAATGTTACACTTCACAAAATACTAAGTTATACATATAATTTTAAAGAGAATTTAATATTGAATTCAAAAAGCAAAATTAAAATATTTGCAATGCAAAAAAAGTTAAAAGTACTTCAATTTAAAAAACAAACACAATTATAAAGTGATTGGTAATGTCTTACTTTCCTGGCCAATCACTGTACTTATTTTGGGAACCAATCTAATATTAGTAACTGCATGTAGAAATTGACATCATGTTTAAAGTTGGAACAAGTCATTAATGTACTTTGTTCTGTAGAAGAAAGACATTTTCTTATGCAATAAAATTACAGGTAGGAATTATCGTAAAAATTATAATATTTAGTCAAAAAGTTTTGGTTTTATTAACGTAGCTCTACAAGCAACCTAAAGGCTATTATTAGTCTCGAAGCAATGACGTCAAATAAAATAGTAGATTGGACACATAAAAAGAGATGTAAGATTATTGTGTTACGAGAAAGTGGTCTTTCCTATGTTGAATTTGTACGACAGATGGGTGATTCAATGACTACATCTAGACTCCGAAATCTTTGTTTACGATATCAGGAAACATATTCCATAAAAAATAAAGCAAGAAATTGCCGAAAAAGGTACACCACATCTGTTGATGACAGAAAAATAAAAAGTCTATGTCTTTAAGATAGAAGAATGTCATCAATGGTCATCAGAAGTGGTCTGAATGATGCTGATGTTTCTGAAAGTTCAAGAACAATCAGGAGAAGATTAACAAATATTGGACTGAGAGGCATAATTCCACCAAAAATTGTCTTATCTCAATTTGAAGCAGCACAGAAAAAGGAACATTAATAATAAAATAAAACAATGATCGGAAAGTAACAAATTAATTTGGACAGATGATAAGTGGTCACAAGTTATATGGAGCGATGAAACTAAAATATCGTTATTCGGTAGTAATGGGTGATAACATGTAAGACGTAGAATAGGAGAATTAAGACATCCTGACTGCATTCAAATTAACTGTGAAGAATCCTCTTTGTGTTATGATTTGGTCATGCATGTCAGCAGATGGTATTGGTCGCCTTCATCGATTGGACACTGAATGCCAGAAAATACATTGACATTATTCTATAACTAAAACTTCTATCTTTCATCAGGAATTTCTTTCCCAACAATGCATTATTTATTTTTCAGCAGAATACTGCTTCTTGTCACGCAGCAAAATTATCGGAAGAATGTTTTCGTACAAAGAACATTGAATTATTGTCCTGTCCATGAAACAATCTACGACCTCAATCCTATCGAAAATTTGTGACACCGTTTGAAAACTCTTGTCCGAATGAAGCTCCCATGAAATAAAAGGGAACTAATTGAGGCTGTAACAGTTTCCTGGAATCATGTAATAACGAAGGAAGAACTTAGAACTCTCGTCAGCTCAAAGAAATATAGATGTGAAGTTGTAATAAAAGATAAAAAGGCTACCATACAAACTACAGATAACTTACTGCATTAACTCTTAACTTTTCTTTAAAATGATATATGCAACTTTACATTTTACGAAATGGAACGTTTTCTATATGCATACAAAGTTCAAAAACATAAGATTTTCCAAAAGTGTTCACAATTTTGGCCACCACTATATATATATATATATATATATATGAGTGTTTGTGTGTCATTTATTCTATGACATAAGTCAAAAACAATATTTGTTCATAAATGATTTGATTTATAACTTATATTCTATTATAGGAATTTTTTTTAATACAACTATTAATTGAGATACTTAGTCCGATCAATTATTACAGACTAATTTATTATAATTTCGAAGTGAAAACCCGTGGAGTTGTATGTGTGTGTCAAATTAGAATTATATGGAAACGAGACAAAAGGATTAATTTATTTTTCCTGTCATTTAATAGAAAGTTTAGCATTGCTTAGTAATTTTTCAATGGGGAAGTAGTCGATAAGACATTAGTAAAACAATCATATTTATAACCCTCTAAGTATCAACATTTTCAACTCACGCAATGTAATTGATGATACTGTAGATCGTTCAACAAGAGATAACATTATAAAATATAAAGTAAAGGTATAATCAAAATTTTTAAAGGAAATTTCTTCTCAGACAGCACTCTGTTTTTATAAAAAAATTGACTTTTATTAAAGTAAAAACTAGATTCTAGTTTGATGATTTTTTTAAATTATGCAATCTTTAAATAATACAGTTGATAATTTAGTCTTTAAATGGAGAAATCAGTTTATAATATGGAATAATTTTATTTCATTAAAGCTTAAAATTAGCAATACTGTGAATCGTATTGGTACTGTAAATAGTATAATTGCCATAAATACTTACGAAGCTGGTAATACTATGTTAATAATAATTTCTTGTGATAATATCAAAAAGAGTACTATTCTCAAGATGATCAATATTTTAACTACCATAGTTTTATTGATATCATTTGTAGTATTACCTTTATTACAATCGATAACATTGTTATTACCATTAATTTCAAGATCCCATTTATATTACCCATATAATTAATGTACCGTACGCATTATCTATTTCAATGGTCTACTAACTATTCAGTAAGAAAACCTGGGTTGTTCCATGAATTGAACCTCGGGATTTCGCGTATCAAAATAAAAATTCGCAAAGAAAATTATAAAATAAAACTAGTTGGACACATTTTTATAAAAAAAAACATAATTATAGATTTAGTTATCTTTGAAAATTAATCAGAAGTTCCATGTGTGGGCAACCGACGTTCGTAACTTGACCTCAAGAATAATGAAAGAGCAACAGTAGCTCCAGATTTCCAAATGTTTAATCGATGTGTATGATTCATGTTCGCTTCTTTTGTTTGACAGCTATTATCTAAAGGAAATCTACCATTGCGTTTTCCATGAAAAAACGTTTTTAACGTATGTAGAAACAAAATGTAGAAAAATTTTAATGTCGAGTATAAAATGCGGCTCCAGATAGCATTAACAGAGCTAGGCTTCAACACTTTACGTGAAAACAAAAACCCAGTCACAAAATATAATGCAGAAATAGGTAATACAAGGAGCACGAGTTAATTCTATTCATGAGTAAGTTACAATAATTTTAATAAAAATACAATACTTTTTTTAAATAGTTTTTCACATATTATGCCTATCACATTTAATCTACTCTAAATATCATTATAAAATACATTTTTCTATGGGTGGTATGGAATTCCTCGAAAAAAAACCTTATAACCCTAAGGATTCCGTGAGTCGACAGAACGTGAAGATATACAGCATTAATATAGAGTCGTCAGAAAATCGGACACCCATAGTAACTTTCTCAATTTTCATCGCAATCGGACAAAACTATGATACAATTAATGGCTTAAAGAGAACTAAATTATGAGATAACAATGAATTAATTAATTAACTTAATAAGCATATCTTACTAGCTTCTAAAATATGTTTTATCTTCGTTATTAGCCAAAGAGTGTTTCGGTAAATCAAGTTAGAGAACACTTGCCCTAAAGTTTTTCAAGAATGCATTTAATTTATTTCATTTAATTCTACTTTTTTTTTTTTATTTAAGATTGATTAACATTAAGGTATTTGAAATTTGTACACCTGATTACAATATATGTATGAAATAATATCCTTCTAATCATATTTAATAGAGGTTTTGATTCCCCATTTTCATTTATAGAGATAAATTAAAGCATCATTAGTAGAGAGATCAATCCAATATGATCTTCGAACTGAAACAAATTCCTCACTGTTTTTTTTTAGCACATTAATATTTCAGAGGGTTGAATAAGTTTTCAGTCAAATATGAAATTTAATTTCTTATGTACAATAATTAAATCACTTATCAAAATTAACTCTTTATTATCGTTATGAAACTGCACTGTATATTTTCGAAAAAATTATTTATTTTATTTCTAACCATGAATAATTTTTTTGTTAGAATGCTATCATCTTCATCCATAGATCTTATAAATTTAAATAATTAAGGAATATTTTCCCCTCAGCTCTTTCATATTTTTAGTTTTTAGTTATGTCACTTTGTTTTATCGCATGAAAGAATTCTCTCTCAATATTTTCCCATATTATCACGAAATGCCAATTGTAACGAATGATTGCTTTTTTCTATTAATTTTTTTGATGCAGTAATGCATAATTTTCTTGCTTTATATATTTATTTACCTCTAAATTGTTAAAGTGAATATTTAGGGTTTTATGTGCTTTAAATTAGATATCTCTATTTCTTGCTATTATATATGCATATGAGTTAATAATTCGTGGATTTTTACCATTTATAGTTTTCATATTGTGCTTTCTTTTATTGTTAAATTGATTTTAGATAACTTATATATTTGTATTATTCCCTGCTTTGATTCTTGAGAATAAAGATCATCTTCAATCGACTTAAGAAATTAAAGTTAATTGAATAGTTAAATTTTAATTTTGAGGAATCTAATTCTCAGAAAGTTTATTAAAACTAAAACTAATTGTCTGTTTTCAATGTTAACACATGCATCCACTTAACCTGATTCTAATTTTTAAATTGACTTATAAAACTGTTCTCTATTAAATTAGAAGTATGCATAAAACAACGTTAAAAAAATTACGATTAAGTCACATTCACACACGACAGTGCGTTTAAAGAATTTTCATTAAAACGTTAATTTAGTAAAAGAAAGCAAAGCCTTGAAAAATATTTCTTAACTTTTTTCTTTATAATTGTCTTCTGTTATTATCTCTTTCTATTAAATTAGAGAATTAAAAAAAAAAAACTTTTGACACACAAAATAATTTATGAACTGAATATCTTTGCAAAACTCTAATTGCTATTCTTCATAGAAAATTTCTGATCAATAGGCTTTAATTGAGTTGCTTAATTTGACTCTCGGTTTCTATTTCAATTCAACTAATACTAAAATATATTAAAACACAATAAAAAAGTAATAAATAACACAATTGCAAAGCTTACCTGCGAACCAGAAATATAGAGCCAGTTTTACTGGTATAAAGGTCTTGTTTACGTTTATTTTGCATTTTTTGCAGATGCTGATTTTTAGTAAATGTTTGTCCTGGAAAACAAAAATTTTAAAGAAAACTTTATTGAATTTATACATTTGTCTTCATTAAGGTTGATATAAATTTGAATAACATAATTAAAAAAATATGTAAATAAGAATTTCATTCAAACGCTCCCCGCAGTTTTATAGTTAGATATGAATTTTATCATTTCAAAACTGTCTATACTCTTTCCAATACGTTAATATTGTAAAAAAATAGTTAAAACATATGATTCAAATATGTTGATATTTTTTTGCTTTAAAAGGAACATTTCCTAATTGAACATTTAGAAATGCTGAGTTATTGAGTTAACTATTACGATGATATTCCTTATGCAAAATAATGCATAAGCAGCCCTCTTAATCTGCGATCTTGGACTAGATTCATGACAAGATAATGAAAATGGCAGTTAAAGTTTTAAAATGTTAAAGGAGATTGCAGAAAACTGTAATAGAAAATAATGTGCATTTGTGAGAGAATGTTTGGTAGAAAAGATTTTAGCATAACAATTTTAATAACTTGTCAGTTAGGTTGCATAAACAGTAAAGACAATTAAAACAACCATCATGTGTTAATAAGTAAGACCGGAAAACAAACATTAAAAGGGAAGTAGAACAGGTTACCTAACAAGAACAATAGAGACGCTGAAATCTTTATACTCAAATATAAGATTTTATAAATAAAAAGAGAATAAGCCAATTAAAAATGTAATTTTATCTTTATATTCTTGGCGAGTTAGAGGTAAATCTTTCGTGTGACGTGTGTACGTTGGTAATCGTTGCTTCAGTTACATTAACTGAGTAATAATGACGAAATATACTATTTGCCCAAAACAATAACGCCTGCATAATATTGCTCACTCCGCGGGATTGAAAATTAACTTATGGACCAATTATTTACATTTAACCAATGACAATAGACTTATTGTGACAGATAAGTTATACTTCCTCAGCATTGTGACTGATTTAGAGACCAATTTGCTGTAACTAAAAAGATGAAGTAAGAAACTTAGTAATTCCGATAAAATGCCTTTAATAAATTAAATTCCTTGTAAATATAAATATGTAATATGTAATTTTGTTTCGTGTATTCAATTTATTTGGAACTAAAGCGAAAATAAGTTTTGTTTTTGTTTTTAAGAGGATTAATTTCTTTCAGCTGTGTATAGAATTTTAGAGATAAAAATTGACTTAAAAAAGAGGTAAAATGGTAAAGAAGAAAAATGCATACTTTTAAATTTATGATTTTGTGTTAATTGTTTTATCTTAAAGCTTAACAGTTTGTAATATAAAAAATATCAATACAAAATATTTCAGGTACAGTTTCTTAATACTCGAATAAAATGTTCACATAAGAAATCTATGACGGAAAATCGTGAGTTGACTAAACTAATTTGGTTCGAAATTTTTGAATTAATATATTGTTTCACTGATCAAAATTTTTTCCTTTTAAAATAGCTCAAAATAAAATTAAGTTCAATGATCTCCGAAGTAGAGGCTCAAGATTGCTTCAAAAATTTATTATTTTTTTCTTGACATTTGATTCTTGTGTGTGTCGTTTTACGTTAAGAATTTAATAAACTACAAATTTTTCTTTATTTTCTATATTTTACAAATGTCCTTTAATAAAGAATTTTGTATTTAAAAAAATGCATGTATAAGAATATCTTATTCTGATCATCATATGAGTGTGAGTTTTACTTCTGCGTATATAAAATTTCTGTTATTCAGAAAAAAATGATTTTTCGAGGGAGACTACAAATAAACTGAATTCCTTTAATCAAAATTTTAACTAACGTGGTTTAATCACAAAGCTATTCTAAATGTAGAAGAAAATTATTCATACAAAAATTCTTACCTTAACCCTTTTACTCTCACCGTTGAGTTGAGTCGGAGATTCCATTACGTCAAAACGAAATGCTCTAAAATAACTTTGGAATGCACGAGACTTTGACTGCTTTCCACATCAGAATAATCAAAACAAACTTTAACAACATTGAACTTCGTTCCAAGATGGTTGCGCTTATTCACTGATTGGTTGAGAATCATAGAAGTAGGAGGAGTTACGGCTTTGAGAAGAAAAAAACTAGCGTTAGTGAGAGTGTAGGTTACATTGTATAAAGAAAAGAAAATCGTCTAATGACAAAATCATAAGGGAGTTGAGATGAGATTAATTGACAATAAAAACAATTTCATGTAGTAGTTGATGGGAAATATATGGAACTGGAGCGAAATTGGTAAATCAGCGAAGATCACGATCGCATTTACTTGAAAATAATGACCGAAGTAGCAGGGTGGGCATAGTCGTGAGCACCGGGCTACATTCGCTCCGTGGAGTCGTGGGTTTGAGTACAGGTTCTACTGAAGACCTACTATGTAGAGGGACTGATGTGTGTTAAATCTGTCCAGATTTCAAATCCTCACGTTGGCGTGATATGAAAGTTCTCACTTGATGGTGGTTTAGAATAACGGGGTCAAGTTTCGATAATCCTTGTATTGCTCCTAAATTTTATGTTAATAAGCAATGTGTCAAATTATTTGAAAATGGTTAGCTTCTTGCCTTTTACTGCATCGTTAAATGGATCACATGGCATGTGCTTAATTAGTCGTTTATCGATTTTAATCATTTTCATGAAGCTTATCTCTCATCTTTAAAGAGTAATTGGATTAATTTGAATAACACTAGTCGCTTCTGCTCTTGATATTTTTCGTCTTTGGAGAATAGTTGCTTGGATACCAAAGCTAATTTATTGCATTATACTGCAATGTGACCGTTTTGAGCCTCAATATCACCTTCCGGGGAATGAAGCCTTACTGTTCAGCAAGATGTATTATGGTGACTTAAAATAATTGACAAGTAAGTAGAGAGACAGATAGAGAGAAACATAGCAGTAAATAAATAAGAAAGAAATGCTTCCTTCCTTAATTAAAATAAAGGTGTTAATATATGTGACTACTTATTGGTAAATCTCAGACAGAGAATACAAAATCATCATTTATTAAAATCCATATGTTAACATAATTACTTAAAAAGTCTTATCAGTATGAAATAAGTAGAAGATTAAGTACTCTAAAGTCTTTTAAAATACAAATAATTTTTAATCTTTAGGAAACAAGAAAAGAACAAAAAGAAATTAATTCTTAATGTGGCGTAATTTGTCTGAAAAAAATATATATTTAACTCTGGCAAGCAATAGTTTGCTTCTATTACATCCTTATCAAATATTAATTGTGTAGTCGAATGCGCCCATCTTCCGTTTGCCACCAGTTCTCTCATAGAACAAAGAACGAATATCAAATTTTGCTTAAATTAAGGAAATTGGCGAGAAATACTTATAAAATAACCAAAACAGTTTCTTTCGGTGATTTTCTATCTCGTGATCATATGTATGAAAAAATTAATGACTGATTTCATTATCGCCATAAAGATATTTGTGAATGTCCAATAAGTGAATATCTCTGAACTAGTTTGTGAATGCCGAAAGATATAAAAAAAATTCATAAGTTCAGTTCTGTTACAAATTGATTGGGATCAAAGTCACGAACCTCTTCATTATCTATTCTTATGTAACCTGATACTTTCAATATGATCCATAAAAAAATGCAAAGCATGGAACGGGGAGGAACAAACTGAAAGTGAGATAAAAAGTGAAGTTAATAAGCAGTTTATAATTATTCTGCCATAATTTCTATTGGCAATTTATTAAGGAATTTCTATCAAATTTAACTTTAAGAGTTCGAAAGTTCAAATAACAATTATTTCAAAATAAATTAAACAAATAATCATAGATTACTTGACAGCGAATATACATTAAAATATTTGAAATTGTTTCAAATTTCTTTTAGATGTTTTAATTAGAAAGTTTAGTTCCACTTTAAAATAAATAGAAGTTTCTAAAATCAGTTTAACTCTAGCTTTAAACAATTCAATGAGAAAAAAAATATTTAAATTTAGCGTGCTCGTTTAACCACATTACGAATTTTCATTTGTGAGACTTTAATAAACAAAGCATTAATCAAGCATACACATACATAAACGTGCACACATAACATACACATATAAAATTAAATTCTCTCCCAAAAGAACATTTTTGCACTTTCCAATTGTAACATAAAAAAAATCACATATGAAAAGTTTGATTAATCTGATAATTTTTTCAAAAAAGAGGGATTTACTAAAACTCCTTTTGAGTAAAATTCTCTTCTGTATTATTAAACATGAGAAGATATTTCCTAAGACTTTATTTATTATTTCAAATTCCAAAGAGTAATTTAAATAATCATGTAACAAAGGCAAAGTTTTTTTAAATTCTAAACTTTTCGAATAATTTGAGAATTATTTTGTGTATGATATACACATAAAATAATAAATCTTCAAGCCGAGTTTTATGAAGATGGAATAAAAATTAGAAGTCTTGTGTTCCATTGTTATATATATATATATTTCCGTGATCAATTTCACAGATAATTTCTTATCTGACTCTGAGAAATAAAAGAGGAACATTAATAGATTTGAAATTTTCCAAAATTTTAATGGAACATAAAAGAATTCTTTCCTTTTTTTTCTTTGCAAATTCATCATTTCAATTTTTAACATGTACATATTTTTGTGAAAGAAATGTGTAATTGTTTATTATAGCAAATTTCCGTTTGATGAATAGATTCAAAATACTCCCGTAAAAAATATTTACCCATATATATATATATATATATATATATATATATATATATATATATATAAGCGAAATACCACTGACTGACTCATCACGATATCTCTAAAACTATACAACCGATTGACTTGAAATTTGGTATAATTACTCATTTTGCGATGTAGACGCTCACTAAGAACGGATTTTACGGAATTCTTATCCCAAATGTGATTTTCATCCGTTAATCCTTTCTTATCCATAAAGTATGTCATTTTTGGCGACTCTATCGCCAAAAATGACATGACTGACGCCAAACGGAATATATTTTTTTTATATGTATTCTGTGCATTGCTACCAATTAAGTTTACTTGGCGGGATTTGCGCGTGCGAAATGGAAATAATTTAATACTGAGCGCTGATGGTGCATTTATCACCAAATATCTTCCACCGCTAAGTCGAAGCATTTCAATGACCTTGCATTGTGAATTTTAAATAGCTATACTATGGTAACCCCAGCTGATTTCTGTCCGTTTTGCTGAGCAAAAGATAATTTGTTATTGCTGTGGAACCTAGACGTAAGTTTCAAATTTATGAGAAAGTATTTTATTATCAATAATGATTGATAATTGACATTTGTAAATCTAAACGCTATCTTACTAAGTTATTGAAGTTGGCTTTTAACAAATGAATAATAAAGGTATATTATTCATGTCATTGATAAAAAAAATAAGTAGCTGTCAAAATATTTATTTTGATGTATGCATTAACTGTAACCTAATGTAAATATTACGCAAAAGTTTGTTTCTGTATTTTGACTATTTTTAGTTTTTTGTTTCTAGGAAATAAATGTTTTTGGTTTTTTTTAAAATGTCTGGATATTTTATCGTTTTCAGAATACAGAATTATTTTTAATGCTATGATTTTTTAAGAGCTATTCTCTCTTATTCAATTGCAGTTCCAGATATGCTGCTAGCGCAATAGAGTTACCCCTTTGCAAAAAGAATAACGTAATACGGGTGACTTTTTGCTAAAAAATTTTACTATACTTTATTTTTTTGTTCGTATTTTTTGTTGAATTTTTAAATAATTTGATATTTAAAAATTAATTTTGGTTATATTTTTTAACTATAGAAGTATTTCATTGTAGGTTAATACAAATTGATTTTTCATATTTACTTTTCAGTTATAATTTTTAATAATGGATGTTGAATATATTTGGATAAATGGAATACCTACTCCTTTCAAAGTTTTTAAAATTCTTGGCAACGGAGCATGTTTATTTCCGTCTCTGTCTTTGCTGATGTTTTGTGACATATCGATGGCGTAGAAAATGAGAAATATTGTTTCTCACGTGTTTAACAACTGGGATTGTTTAAATGCTGCTTTCAAATGCTATCTGGCGCCTCTTATAATACTAACGATTTATATTTTACCGAAATGTGTAAACCAAACACATATGGATCTATTTGCAAAAATTATGGCGGTGGCAGAGCTATTTTCCTATCAGTTCGAAGTGTATCAAAATGGCTGCCTTATAGCTTCTGTTCCGGGGAAACAATTTAGGGGGAAAAAGATTACGTTTTACGGGAAACTGTAATAGTGGTCATTTTGATGTTTATATTTAAATAGTTGGATTAACAAATAGAAGTAAAGTTAATCCTGGTTATGATAATGTGCAACAAAATGAAGAAAATAAGTCATCTTTGGTGTTTCAACCTCAAGAAAATGTGTCTGTGTTAGTAAGACTCAATCAATATCTAACATTGATTTTTCAAGTTCAAGTGAATCAATTATAATAGATGTAATATCTCTTCAACTAAATAAAGGTAAAAAAAGAAGAAAAAGATTCACAAATTCAATTAGATATAAACAAGTAAGACAAGCTGCTACAAAATATACTCAAAGTCCTCCTGAAGAACATAGAGAAGCTGCTTCAAAATATACTAAAAGCCATCCTGAAGTACTTAGAGCAGCTGTAAGAAAGTACTTTTCTAATAACCCCCATGTGTATCAGGCAGCTGTAATTAAATACAATGAAAAAAGATCAAAAGTTAAATTAGCGCCATGGACTTCCAAAAATGTGTCTGGTTTTAAATATGAAATATATATTGACTATTCAAATGATAAAATTGTCAGTATCAGAAAACGTTTGCCCTGTTCGAGGTTCCGTGCTTTAAAATGGATAGAAGAACCTCCAGGAATGTGCTGCAGTGGTGGTCAAGTCCAGCTTCCTGCTATTAGATCCTACCCTGAACCTTTGCATGATCTTCTTAGCCATAAGGATCAGCTTTCAGAACATTTTCTTTCTACAATTCGTAAGTATAATGGATTTTTTCAGATGACGTCATTCGGAGCAAAAGAATTGAAGGAGGGAAATTTTATGCCAACATTTAAAGTCCACGGGCGGTATACCACAGGATAGGTAGCCTATTGGCTGAGCCTCCTCAACAGCCTTCTTTTCTTCAGCTTTACTTTCTATGTGATGATGGACGTGAAAAACACATTCATTGTGGTATTTTCCTAGGTGTTAAGCCAGAATTAGCCAATTACAAAAGGGGCTACATGAACATAACAGGTATATTCACGATTTCAAAGCTGCAGTTGATTCAGTTCCTAAAGACCAAAAGGAGTTCAAGGTTATAATTAATGCCGATAAAAAACCATCTGGAGAACACAAAGGTCGTTTCAATGCTCTAATTTTCTTGATATTTTATGTATAGGTTCCAAAATATAATATTATCGTCTGCCCAGCGAAGCGGGCGGGTATCAGCTAGTATATATATATATATATATATATATATATATATATATATATATATATATATAATGAAAAGGATTGGTATATTATGTCAAATTTTTTCTTAAAATAAATCCAATGGGCAGATTACAATGACATTTGGTATAAATATAAATTTATAACAGAGGAAGAGGTATACATTGAAAATTCCTTTGCGGATTATAAGTAAAGCTCATATTCAGGACTGTCCAAAAATCCACGTTGTTATACAAAGCTGAAAATGAGCCTAATATGTTGTATGGTTTCTTTTCACAGCCAGAAAGGTTGCACAATATGACGACATTCTAAATAGGAGACAGTTGAAGAGTCCTTTATTAATCCCATGCAGGAGTTTGCTCTGTCCAAAAAATTGCCAGCTCAAATCTACGGATTGTGTACCATTTTTCAAATAATGGGGGACTTTGGGCGTACAGCTCTGTCTCACAAAGCTTTCGGACAACTGAATACCATGAAACTCGAGTTCTAGAGGCAGCATACATCTCACACATGAGAGTTGTGAAGCTATGACAGTCCTTTGTCGCAGCACTGAAAATGGAAACTAACGATCCTCTTCGTTACTGTGGATCTTTGTTGATCTTGTCTAGATCTTCTCGATACGGATCTAGTGTTCTGAAACTGTTTTCACAAATTGCAGAGAACACTGGGTGTTGCATAGATATCTGTAGTCTCACTTCTGATTGGCCTAATATAATCTGCCTTCAATTCTTTATCTAATTCCGTAATCCATTCGTCTGTAGCTACTCATTTTGCCTAACATACCATGTAAGATTTACCCCACTCTTGCGAGAAACACAACGAATGTCATGGAAGAGTACGTGCACACAAATCGCCGACAATCATTTAAAGTGTTCTTATAACTACTCCATAATTACAGCCCCACGCGTGCACGTGGGGAATTGAATAAATTCACAAAATTCGACATTGAATAAATTCACAAAATTCTTCAGCTGCATAATCATAATCTTTGGCTTAATACCTTTTGAAAAAAATAGACAAAATTCTCTTAATTTTGCACATACTTGTAGGTTTATCTGATATCCTTTGACTTACGATTTAATTCTTTAGTTTTTTACTAATATTTTACTAATGATTTTCATACTTTTACTCTTATTTGTTTCATTTTATTTTTGGGTATTTACTTTTTACTAAATATCAATCATATAAATCAAGAGTAAATTATATATACATATATATATATATCATGTTTTAACTTTTAATTCAATAACTACTCTAAATAATAACTTAACTTTCTATTCTATCTCATTCCCTACTACAAAAGTAAAGAGTTCATTCGTATTTCCTGATCCCCTTCCAAAGTATCCTCTTATTTATTACATCACGCTCTCTTGAAACGGATTAATTCTGCTTAAACCAATTATAAATCTGTCAAAAACAATCCCTTTTTAATTCCCTATCTATTATATTTCCCTGGAATCCCCTTATTCATCCCACGTGCTTCTGACGTTTCATGGGAATTTTCCCTGGTATATAAACAAAAACACAACAAAAAACGCTCTCTTACTCTTACTCTTCTCTCCTATTTTTGCTGTCTAATGATGTAACCAACTACGTAATGGAAATGGTCTCTCTCTCTCAGCTTAAAATAAAAGTTCTGTGAAAATTCAATACGCCTCGACTGTTATTTGATATTATGTTACATTTAAAGCCGTCAGGATTGTTACATTACAAAAGTCGACAGGATATGTTTCATATATATATATATATATATATATATATATATGTAGGATTTTTACATTTTGAGACGCCTTCCAACACGAATCTTTCGGGGCGCAAGCACGAGAGGCGCAAGCTAGATGGATGAGTGCGACCAACAGAGAAAGACGTGCAATCTGATAGTTCATTAAATGTATAATCAATAGTTCTATTTTAACTTAGTAAATGCTGTACAATAATATATGGTTTAATTAAATCTCATCTTTTGAAAATTCGTTTTGTTATTGAATCCAGAAAACTCCTAGACATCTTTAAAACGAGCCATGTACCCCATTTCTATAGTTAGGATTCTACAGAGTAAAGAAATGGCGGCTCCTGCCGGGATGGAAAAGTAACTTATCAATCAGAATTCAGCACACCTTGTCGTCTCACTGCAACATTACCATTCTGGTAATTTTGTTTTTAAAAATAAATGCATGTTGCATTCCTGGAACAGTTTTGAAAAGGAGTTTATGGAATGAAAAGGTGCCCCCTGCACTAGGAGTTAGAGGAAAGAAGTACTTCCTGTACTTGGAGTTCATGATAAATGCATCCCGCATTCTTGAAATTGCCGCTGATAAGAAGATTTAATCGTCGAAACGCCATCCAGGTGAAAAGAATTCTACATTTCGCTAAGTGAAAAAAATCATCCCGATTTTTGAAATGCCTTTTTGGATACTCCATAGTGTTGTAATATTCGATTTCAGTTACAATCTAGTTATAATTTGTGATAAATTACCATTAAGTGTGCCTTCGAGGGACAGAGAACCACCAAAAATCCAACAGAATCTTGGGTGTGATCATGCAAGTATTATCTGTCTATTGTGAAAAGTTTTTTTTTGTAAAAATGTATCTATGAATATATTTTATAATTTATTGTGAAAACTTCTTTTTTTTTTTTTTGAAAAAATGTGTCTATGTATATATTTAATAATTTTATGTGTCACTTATCCTAGTTTTCCTTTCAGTTAATATTGGTGCTTTTTTATACTTTCTATATAATAAGTAATTCATTTGTTCTGTAATAGCATATGAGTTTTCTTTTTCTATTTAGAATGTAAATCGAATTTTTTCTTTTAAAAGAAATTATATGTGAAAATTGTTTGTTTTATATGTTGAAAAATAATATCAAGAATTGAAAAGTATTTATTTTATTTTTCTTTTGAATGATTTCTTTTTTTATTGAATGTTAAAAATCTTAGTACTCTAAATATTGAAGTATTCTCAATATTGCATATTATTTTTAAGTTTGTATGTGTATATTGGTTGAGAACGTAAGTTATTGCGAATTTTGCTGAAACATTTATTCTAACTTTCGCAGAATCAATTAAGCAAACCCAGCTAAATAATTTCATTCAACTGAATTAAAAAAAATTTACTAGATCATTTTTTTTTTCTGAATAGCCTATTATTACAAAATATTTCAAACTTTATTCGCACAAAATGTCTTATTTATTGAAAGGTAAGAAAGAGGACTTGCTTAACGTAACAGCAGAATTAAGTTTCGAAGCAACAGCTGAAATGACCAAACCAATGTTGAAAATTTTAATTATAAGTAGCACAGGGTATGACGAGGAAGACACCAAATTGATGTATGATAATATAATCGAAGAAAGGAAAGAAAAGGAAGAAGAGGGAAAAAAGAACTGGAATTGGCAAAGAAAAGGAGACAAGATGAGGTAGAATTAGAGAAGTTAAGAATCGAGGCCCCAGATTAAGTTCAGTCAAGAGATATTGGCATTAAATACTCGTACACCGAGTAATGAATTGAAGAAGTTACTACAAAAATTCGATATGAAAGAAGATATCAGTCTATATTTGATATTATTTAAGCGCCAAGCTAATATGATGTCCGGGCCTAAAGAGTTTGGGTTACACATCTGTTGGGTCTACTCCCACAAGAAATAACGCAACTAATTCCTCGTGAGCCTGAAGAAAGGGAGAAAGATTTTGATCATGTGAAGCTACTGCTACTCAAAAGATTCAAATTAACTCCTGAGAAGTTTAGACAGTTATTTGTCACTCACCAGAAAAGTGTTGAGAATACATGGCGTGATTTCTACCAAGAAATTCAAGCATTCTTTAATGGATGGATTGATGTACTCAACGTCAAAACCGTAGACCAGTTGCGAGATCTGATTATAGCAGATCAAATGAAGAAAAGAGTTCCCGTCGAATTTAAAGAGTATCATTTAGACGAATGGCCCAGTACCAACTCGACAGAGGATTTAGCCGAGAAACTCGAAGAATTTGAAGATATCCGGAGGACATTGAAGCCGAAACCATGCTTCTCCCCATCTTTTCGAAAGCAAGAAGCCAGATTGCCGAATAAGTTCGTTAATTTCGTAAGATGTGAAAATCGCTACAGGAGAACTGAAAATTTCAAACCTAGAAAAAAAAACACTATGAGACTCATCCGAGTAAAGATTTCGAAAAACGAATGCTTAGAAAATGTTACACATGTCACAAGCCTGGGCACTTTGCTCTTCATTGTTCTTCTGGAGGAGATGGCCGTGGAGGAGGGTATCGAGGAGATTACAGATCCTCATCTCGAGTTTCGTGCTACAAATGTGGCCGATGTTGCCACTTTGCTCGAGAATGTCGCGAGTCTGATAAGACTTGCTACTCTTGTGGAAAGGCTGGTCACATCAGCAGAGAATGAAACCAAGATGACAGAAGAGTAAATTACTACCAATGCGAAAAATCTGGCCATTTGTCCCAAGATTGCCCTGCAGAAAGAGATAATCGAAAATGCTACTCATGGGGCAATTCCGGCCACATCAGCCGAGATTGCGCTGCTGGTGGAAGTGCGTCAGATAATGATTATACCGTTTGCTACGGTTGTAACTAAAAAGGACACATTGCTCGCAACTGCAGTTCAAAACGATCTAATGAAATACTTCTCCCTTGGGTAGATAAAATTTGACAACCTTATGTTCTCAATAGCAAATCCTTTTATTTTTTTAAAAGTTTTCTTTTGTAATATATATGTTTCGTAGTTTTTATAGCTGTAAACTGTGTTCTATCAGATTGTAACGTCATCACCAGATGTCGCTGAGGTCATCGACACTCAGGAGTGGCCGAGCTGTAGGATATTTACATTTTGAGACGCCTTCCAACACCAATCTTTCGAGGCGCAAGCACGGAAAGTGCAAGAACGAGAGGCGCAAGCATGGCAATCGCAAGCTAGGTGGATGAGTGCGGCCAACAGAGAAAGACGTGCGATCTGATAGTTCATTAAATGTATAATCAATAGTTCTATTTTAACTTAGTAAATGCTGTACAATAATATATAATTTAATTAAATCTCATCTTTTAAAAATCCGTTTTGTTATTGTCCAGAAAACCCTTAGACATCTTTAAAACGAGCCGTGTACCCCATTTCTGTAGTTAGGATTCTATATATATATATATATATATATATATATATATATATACTGTTGGCCATTAAAATTACAACACCATGAAGAAAAGCAAATACAAAAAAGTTATTTATTTATTGTACGTAAACAGTATGAGGACAAATGATTAAAATTAAAAGCAATTTGGGTTTTTACTGAGGTGCGAAATTAATAGAAACAGCTGCCTTAATAATGCCATAAATTAATAGGCAGCTAAAACGGACCTTACCTGGTTAGTAATAAAGTCGAACTGGGCTATGATGACAGAAATGGCCAACTTATTCCATGGAGCTTCAAATTTATCCACACTTCATCAACCGTATTAGCTGGACAAGGATCGCAGACCAGTCTCTCAGCAACTCATGACCAGATGTTTTCAGTGGAAATCATATCTTTAGAACTTGACAAGGCCAGGGCAACAATCGAATACCCTGTGTATTAAGGTCAGAAAATGACGTGCATTATGTGGTCTTGCATTATCTTAAAGAAAGATGACGTTTGGTCTCAAAGATATGGCACAACAAATGGTCTCTTCGGCGCTTCCAGACACCTATACTCGATACAGGCAGAAATATTGCACACAGAACCGTTACTCGCCTGAAAAGATGATATTGTGCCATTCCTGTATCCAGGTTTGTAGTTCGGCGCAATAGAGTTGCCTTCTCTTTCTATGCTGCATCGTCAAGGGAAGCCGAAGTAATGATCGCCGTATTGACAATCAACGCTACTGCACACGTCGTTGCACCGTATGAGCAAATATTGGGAGTTCTGTAAACATACCCATTTCTAGACAAATGGTCTGTGATGTGGTTGTACGGTTTTGCAGGGCCAACCTTCACAATAAGTCTGTCCTCTCTGGCGTTAGTATTGGGAGGGCGGAGAGATCCTGCTGGCAGTTCAGTATGATCGTATATCAGAGATTGGATTTAGACCAGTGGGCTAGGCAATATATATGGAATGATAATCCACACTATCGAAAGGCAACGATCCTTCCTCTATTGAATTGCGACACTTGCTTGTAAACATTTCTTTTTCTTATTCGAGGCATAAAACGATATTCTGAGCAAACTTCAACCTTTCAAACCACTTTCCGAAGGAAAATACACTGCACAACTTTTCTTTTATACAGTGCTTCAAATGTAGTTTCTTCCACCTTCGTCGTCAAAATGCTCTGAAATACTAATCATTTACATATCCTAATCTCTTCTTCCTTTCATGTGAATTTGACATTCTTCAGATAACTACTATGTATAAAAAAAAGTCTTAAGATTGATAAATAAAATTAAGTTTCTATATCGATTAGTTATAGTAGTAATTAAAACTATACGATACACTTCGGGTTTCATTAATTTGAAACCAAACAAAATAATATTAATAGCTCTAATTTGCAGTAATATGTACGTAAGGATTAATCAATATGCAAAATAGTTTATATTCTAATATCTCGAATATGTCTTTGTAATAATCAGAACTTTACAATACTCGCTCATATATATATATATAAATATATATAATGACAAATGTTATTAGAACTGACTATTTTCAGCGCAACAGATAATTTGGTATGAAGCATTTTAGCAACGTCTTAGACAATCGAACCAGAAATATTATTTACTGCTTTGATAATTGTTATTGTTGCTGCATACTTTTTTCAAGTTTCTTTCATTTATTTATTAATTTTTTAAATTTATTTCTGTACTTGTAATTCTTATAAATCTGTATACCTGATAATAAAAATAATACAATCAGTTTGCGAAATTTTATTTTGAATTTTTTGAAAACCAATATTTAAATGTATTAGATGTTGTGTGTAGATGTTTACATAACTATTTCCATAATAAGTTGGCAGCGATATCCCAGTGATGATAGTCGCAGACTTGAGATCGGCGTTCTTTTCGTCGAGTCTTTTGTTGGAGCCCTGATGTGACTAAAGAACGGCCGTGTAGCGGGGCTAATTAACATTACATTTGGCTGAGCTTCCAAGTCCTCCTCTCTTAGCATGATGTTAAATTTTCAACAGGGAGGTGCTAGCTCGAGAGTCGTCCTCGTTAATTGACCGAGTTTAAAAATTATAAGGTTCATCGCCAATCATCCTCTATCACTTATAAACGAGACATTGTCAAAAAAAATCGTCAATCAATTACATAATCAATTTCAGAATTGTGAATGAACTCTAAGACAATTTATTAGACTTCTTTTTCTGGTTTATTAAAAACGAAACAACATACAATTTATTGCATGAAATGAATGAAGTTCTTTAAATCAAAGTTTACAAAATGAAATACACATTCGTTAATCAATGGATTACTAAATACATGTTTTATTTTCTCTCAACATCTTTCGTTACTTTGTCTTCCACATAACATTTCATACCTGGAAAGAGAATTAAATTCAGTCAACTTTGTCTCAATATATATATATATATATATATATATATATATATATATATACAGAGTGTCCAGCCTTAATGTGAACCAATAGCTAATTCCCGAACCGTTCGGTTTAGATATGCACTTCCAATTTGAAAATTGTTTTAAAAAAGGTAAAGAATGTTTTTACGTGCTTTTCAAACCAAAAAACCAATTTATAAAAAGTTACAAAAATTAAATTTTTATACGGTCCCCAGGTCCTATCAGTTATGTTCAGGAAGAGATACAGTACACAAAAACAAAATAAACACAAAAAGTTTCATTTTATTACGATAAAAATTGACCGAGTTATGTCTACATAAAGTTGAAGCATTTGAATTGCTCAAAAAAGAGGGTCGTATATTTATTGAGTTTAGAGAACAATAATTCACTATCTACAGAAAGAGCAAAAGAAAAACATCATAGTCATATTAAAATAACGTAGTAAGTATCATAGATTGACAATTTGTATTACTGTATGGCAAACAAATAAACGTTAAATTAAAGAAATACAACTTGTACCGAAAGGCTTTATTATATCAGAATGACCAAATTAATTTAAATAATGTTCAAAATGACTGCCTTCCGCAGAAATGCAGTACCGAACCCGCGTCAGAAACTCCGCCTATAGCTTCTGCAACATAGTTGATGTCCCAGACCTGCATGTCAGGCTGATTCGATTGAGTAAATCGGATTTACTCGTGGATTCATGTTCGTACACTTTGCTTTTTAGGAAGCCCCAGAGAAAGAAATTCAGAGGACTTAGGTCGAGTGATCGCAGGGGCCACTCCTGTTGACCTCCGTAGCCAATTATTCGAGTGTCAAATGTCTGCGCCAAAAACGTACATGGTTGCGCAGATTTGTGTGCGGGTGCATCATCATGCTGGTACCACAAGCGTGACAAATCCCGTAAGGAAACTTTATCTTCTAAAAAATTGGCTAACGGTCCAGGTAAAATTTCCGTGTATGATTCTGATGTTAAAGGTCTATCGAAATACATTGGGCCAATTAAAGTGCTCTTCCATATTCCTCCCCACACATTCACCGACCAACGCACTTGGTGGCGATTCGATCGTATTAAATGTGGGTTTTCGAGGGACCAATAATGCGTATTCTGTGTATTAATAGTGCCTTGCCTCGAGAACTGGCATTCATCCGACCACAAGATTTCATTAAAAAAATCTGGATTTTCATCCAGTGTGTTTAACACGAAATTGCAAAAATCAAAACGACGCTCCTGGTCTCTGGGCATTAGTTCCTGCACCAGGACTGGACGATAAGGATATGCACCTTACGTATGTTATATGTTCCACACCGTCGATTTTCAGTAGGAATAAGCCTTGCTAATATCCCGGACACTACTTTCAGGATGAGCCAGGGCATATCCTAGAACAATCTCAGCGGGTATCCGCAAGCTTGAAGGTGTGACACGAGACAAGGAGAATATGTCTATGACAACTCCCTGTTTTATACAAGCGTTAAACAACGCGGGCTATTGTACAAGAAGTTGGATGTCTTCGACTGGGAAATTTAATGGCATAAAGTCTTGCAGCCTCTCTCTTATTTCGATTACACTGCCCATACAACAGAACCATTTTTCAGTATTCTTCATTTGTATACATCTCGTTCTCCCATACTAGAATTCGTAATATTAGAATACGATTGTATGCAATTGCAAGCGAAAACACAACACATTTTTAAAGCTCGCCATGATCAGTACCGCAGCAAGTCAGTCTGCAGCCTCAGCAAATAAGTCTATTTTTTGGAACTGCTTTTTAAATGTTTTCTTCGTCAAAAATATTTTACTTTGTCTATGTTTTACACGTACACAGAATAAATTTTATTTCTTAAGTACTTAATTATTGTATTATTAACGTAATGTATGTACTTTTAAATTTAAAAACGATTTACATAAGAGTGACGTGAAAAGAGCGAAAGTTTCCTGGCAGAGTTCCAATTAATTTCACTTTCGAGACTAATATATATATATATATATATAATATATATATATATATATATAATATATATATATATATATATATATATATATATATATAATATATATATATAATATATATAAATATAATATATATATATATTAGTAATTCTTCAATATATAATCACAATTTTTATAATAATTATTTTGTGCATTTGCAAATAAAAACCATTATAAAATAATAATGCATAATAGTTAAAATACATTCAAAATTATAATACGAACAGAATAGGAAACCAAGGTTTTGCTTTAGACAATGTTAGCTATTCTAAAGTATTCTAAATTTCTTATTTATGTAAAATGTAACCAATTTCTCTCTAATTCACATATAAAGAATTTTTAAAAAGATTTCTATGAGAAAATTTCAGGATTACTTTGCAATAGTTCTTATGATTCCAAGATTGCTTTAAACATGAAAGAATAAAGTTTTTGGAATACAATATAGTACTTGTAATATAAATAAGAATTTTGTAATATATGGGAAAGAGTACAAATTACAGATTATATTTTATTGCTATTATATATATATATATGTGTGTGTGTGTGTATTGTTTTCTTTTATTATTACTATTTAGTTAATTAAAAATCAGTCGAGAGCAAGTTCAATTTTAGCTATTTTTTTTTATTTTATGGTAGCTGAGAGAGAGACCATATTCATACGACAGGAGATACAACTCCGCCACTTGATAAACAGTAAAAAAATCAAAAGAGCGAGTTTTTTCGCAGCGCAACAAGTAAAAAGTAGGGATTTTTCACAATGGATCTAATGGAACCATGTGGCACAACATTAAGGATTCTGGGGAATTTCAACTATAGACAGGGAATCTAATAGGGATTATTCCTACAGACTTATGACTGTGGGAAAGCGGTTGAAACAAATTTTATCAGCACGGGACTCAATAAATAAAAGAAGAATTTGGAATTGGATCAGTAAATAAAATGAACTTCTTACTTTTGAATTAGGGAATTGGAAAAATGATGAAATTAAATTATTATTAAGTGAAACTATTAAACTGAAGTTAAATCATTATATATATATATATAACCTGTTCTTTCTACCTTTTCCTTCACATGACAAAATTCCTATAAAATATAGGATAAAGAAGAGCAGAAGGAGATAATTTTGATAAAAAGAGATAATACTTTTTTCATTTGCTTATTCGTTTAATTTGACGTATAATATTATTTTAAAAGCAAATAATTAATTTGTAAAATCACAATTACTATTTATATAAACCGAATTTTTAATGCTATTCCTTGCAATCAAAATATATTAATTAAAATTACCTTTTATCATATTGGAAAGAAATGTAAGAATACATTTTTGTTTAAAGGGATTTTAAATAATATTTTGAATGATTTTCTCCAGATATTAACTTTCTATTTTAAATTTTAAGACCGAGGTAGTGAAACATCTGAAAACTTCTTATGCTCATTGCCAATGATTTAACTGAGCAATGAACTCCAATAAATCACGAGCGAAAAGTAAAAATTAAAAAAAAAAAGCTACAGAATGTTGTCTTTGCATCCACGAATAACATTACTTAAACATAGGAAGTTTAATTTTTACCATACTCCTCCTGAGCTTTCGGAGGCTTCTTGTATGTACGTAAAATGCAGAGGTAACTCCCATACATGACTGAATAAACCAAGGCCATTCCTCCTATCACTCTAAATGCAACTCTTCCTCCAAATGCACTCATAACATATCCGCCAATTATAGTTGATAACAATCTACCTGATTAAGAAAGAAACATCAATTACATTTGTGAATGAAAAACATTAAAAATAATATAGTAAATAAATATATATATTTCCTCCACACACATATACATAGAGGGTTGCTATGAAGTTGGTTTGATAGAGGAAATATTTTCTCAAATCATCAAAGGATTCGTTTTGCCGAAACTATTTAACATTTGAAAAAAAAAAAAACATAAAAATCTAATTAACTGCAAATTTGTGACGTATTTTTCTTCTTTATTTAGCTCTACAGCCATCTTAAAGTCTAATCCAACAGATAATAAATTCAAAACTCCAACCAGAGAAACACACATTTAATTAGCTAGAAACTTTGAATGAGCAAGATCACCTTCTCTTTCTCTTAAATCTGTCATAATTTGGTTAATTCTCATTTATATTTTAATAATAAAGTCTTAGCTTATCAAACAATTTCAAATTCCATAATGTAACAGGTTATACTCTTATTACTCTAATTATGAGTCTCTTCGATCAAAATGATAATTAGAGGATTCAATACAGTTTACAAATATATATCATCCTATCGTTATCATCTATCTCCCTTTTTTCTCCTTTCAGTTCCATTTCACTTATATACGAATATTCCTAACCTTAATTCAATTCACTACTCTTCTTACCAACATCTAATTTGTCTAATCGCGTTTCATTTTGAATAGCAAGGAATTGTACTTTTACACAATTCAAATTATGAAAAAGTCCCCTAGATCAGTGAAAAGGAAAACACGAATGATCCAATATCAAAAATTTTGTATTTTTCCTCTTTAATTTTAGTAAAAATGATTTAGGGGAGAAAAAAACTTATATTTCGAATCTGTACAATGAGTTAATTGCCGGTAAATAGAACAAATTTTACTAATCAAGGTACATTTTAATTGAAACCGTATTGGCCGAAATGGTCTTTATTGAAACCGATATGGACTTTAGCACTTCATTTTCAGTGAAATATCTAGAAAGGAATATTCCTTGCTTAATTTATTTTTTAAGGGATGATAGTATATCAATCATCGAAGTGTAATGTTTTATTGAAATTAACAATATTTGAGAAATTTTTCAATTGAATATATCAGGAAAGTTTATAAAATTATAATACCGAGCTTCTGAAAACTTTTGTACAATGTAAACTTTTGTACAATGTTTTGTACAATTCAAACCTAAATTAAAAATCCAGTTTTCTAAAAATGACATTTTTTAAACTGCTCGTACCTATTTCTCTAAATCTACTGTATCCATTCCTTTGAAATTTTTACAATATATTTCTGATATGTTATTCTATATACTGAAGTGAAACTTTTGTAATATTCTTAAAAACACCGGCTATAGAGCAGATATCGTAACAAAAAACGGCTATTTTTCATAAATTCAATGTGATGTTCAGTAAAAAAATTTTTTTTAAAAAAACTGAGCAATAAATTCTTAAAATCTCACTTCAGTACAAAGATAAATATCTAAATAATGTGTAGATAAAATTTTAACTTAACATGTCTAGTAGTTTTTGAGAAAAAGATACATAAAAATTCACAATTTAACATTGCCAGTATAGGGGTACCGACTCCCCTTAAAACGAACATCCATATGATTACACACGCATATCAGAAACGAAAAGGTGCATTAACCTCAAAACAAATTTTTAAAATAATCGTTTTTATTAATTTAGAATGAAAATCGCAGCGTGAGAAAAACAAGAGTTGAAAATTCCCAAGACGATTTGTGTCTTGGGGATACCCATTGCCCATAATTTCGACGGAAATTGTGTGATGTATGTAACACCAATGATTCATTGTCCCGGAGAAAAATGATACAAAGAAAGAATGATTGTTGAAAAGCAATTATTGCTTGTTAAATAAATTGATTTACATGCTTCTCCCGAAGGAGAGGATGGGTCCAACTATTTGTAACTTTTTTTTTCCAGTAATTGAAAACAAGTTTCTTTTAAACATCTGATTCCCTCTCATGATATCTAATAAGATAGCTTTGGTATCATCGGATCTTATTTATCTTCCGGACATACCCATTATGAAAAAAAAACTTTATTTCACTAATGATTACTCGAAAAAAAATGACATGAAATAGAAGTGTGTGTGTGTTCTTGCTCCGGGATATTTTAACTGCCAAATAAGATCCCATTTTATGTATATTTTATGCTTTCAGATAAAATTTATTGCATTTTGTAAGTCATTCCACGTGCTATTTCGGGGTTATTCACAGTGCACTAGAATATTTCTATCATATTTTTTAAAAAAACGAATAAAAAATAACAATACATAAATATTTATTTTGGAATTTCTCTACATTTACATAACATGTTATTTATTACCAACTGCTCCATTCATAATTATAATTTTAGTCATTGACCCTCTTAAAAGTGCT